>JAREIK010016176.1:0-40663 GCA_029783825.1 Sapria himalayana | reverse complement strand
AATTTATTTGATATATAATTAGTAAGATTAATATAATTATACATGGTCTTCACATTTCAAAAAATTTTAAAAACTATCATATTTTCTAAGGTTATAAACTTTGAAAATAAAAAAAAATCTATGAAAAAATTTCCTTATTTTTTTTTTAAGTAAAATCTATAAACCACAATATGCCTAAAAACATAAATTGCTAAACTCCTAAAAAAAACTACTAAATAATCAAACCAATAAATCGGTATTTCATATATAATAAATCACAAATCTGATTTTAATTTGTATTCATTATAATTTTAAATATTCATTTTAATTATTTATTAGTTTATTTTTTATAGAAATGTTGATTACAAAGTAAATAATGAGTGAGACAAATATAATTTTAATAATTTATTTTTTATTCAAAAAAAGATATATAAGCTTATAAAAAGAAGTAAAAATTTAAAAACAAAAAATTATTATTTAGTAATATATTTTACTTTGATTTTGAATCATTGTATATTTTAGGGTTTAGGAGTTTAATGATTTAAGCATTTAGGCATTTAGTTGTTTATAGTTTTTATATAAACAATAAAATAACAAAAAATTTATTTTTGTGATTTTATCTCATTTTCAAAGATGATAACCTTTAAAAATATAATAATTTTTAAATTATTTTCAAATGTAAATATAATATTTAGTTATAATAATCTTTATAATTATATATAATGTAAATTCAATATAAACAATTTAATTGATAAATATTCTAATAATGATCAAAAAATAAATTAATAATCTATTATTAATATGATAGATATCAATTAAAATATAATTACAAAACCTAAAATGATTCAGAAGCAAAGCAAAATATATTACTATATAAAAATTTTTTGTTTTTAAAATTTATTTTCTTTTAAAAGTTTATCTATACTTTTTTGATTAAAAATAATTTATATATATTATTTGTCTAGCTCGATTTATTTTGTAATTATTATTTATATATAAATAAACAATTAAATAATTAAAATGAATATTTAAAATTATAATAAAAAAATGAGATTTATTATTTATTATTTTAGGATACTATTTTAATTTAAATTAGATGTGTCTCACTAATAATTTATTTTGTAATTAATATTTCTATAAAAATAAACTAATAAATAATTAAAATAAAAATGTAAAATTATACTGTATAAAATTTAAATTGAGATTTATGATTTATTATTACTGTATACCAGTTTAATGGTTTATGTATTTAGAGGTTTTTTCATTTAGGATTTTAGCGATTTATGTTTTTAGGCTTTTAGTGGTTTATACATTTTATTAAAAAAAATAAAATATCAAAAAAATATTTTATAATTTTTTCTCATTTTCATAGCTTATAACCTTTGAAAATATAATAATATTTAAAATTTTTTGAAATGAGAATACAATACTTAGTTATAATAATATTAATAATTATTTTTCATATAAATTCAATAAACAATTTTATTGATATATATTATAATAATGATCAAAATTAAATTTATAAACTATTGATATTAAGATTGATATTAATTAAAAAATAATTATAAACCCAAATTGATTCAAAATTATAGTAAAATATATTTCTGGATAACAATTTTTAATTTTAAAATTTTTACTTCTTTTATAAGCATATATATTTTTTAAATTATATTTGTCGCACTCATAATTTATTTTGTAATAAATATTTCTATAAAAATAAACTAATAAAAAATTAAAATGAATATTTAAAATTATAATAAATAGAATTAAAAATTAGATTTATTAAATATTAAGTAGTATATATCAGTTTAATGGTTTATGTATTTTGGCATTACGGGGTTTATGAGTTTACTGATTTAATTGTGTATGCATTTAGTGGTTTATAAGTGTTATTTAAAAAAAATATCAAAAAAATTATTTTTTTTATTTTTTGATATTTTCAAAGGTACCTTTGAAAATATAATAATTTTTCAATTTTTTTCAAATATGAATACTATATTTAGTTATAATAATCATTATATTTATATATCATATAAATTCAATATAAATATTTTTATTGGTAAATATTCTAATATTGATCAAAGAATAAATTAATGATCTATTATTAATATGATAGATATCAATTTAAATATAATTACAAAACCTAAAATGATTCAGAAATAAAGCAAAATATATTACTATATAATATTTATTTGTTTTGAATTTTTTTTATTTTAACAAGTTTATTTATATTTTTTTGATGAAAAATAATTATATAAATTATATTTGTCTAACTCAATTTATTCTGTAATTAATAATTATATAAAATAAACTAATAAATAATTAAGATGAATATTTTAAATTATCATGTAAAATATAATATTTAGATTTATTATTTATTATTTAGGTTATACCAGTTTAAAATGATTATCTATTTAAGGATTTCGAGATTTAGGAGTTATTTATTTAAGTATTTAGGCATTTAGTGGTTTATAGGATTTATTTAAACAATGAAATAACAAAAAAATTATTTTTGTTATTTTTTCACATTTTCAAAGGTTATAACATTTGAAAATATAATAATTTTAAAATTTTTTTAAAATGTGAATAAAATATTTAGTAATAATAATCATTATAATTATATATAATAGAAACTAATTATAAATAATTTTATTGATAGATATGATATCAATTATCATTAAATAAATTAATAAACTATTATTAATATGATAGATATAAATTAAAATATAATTACAAAACCTAAAATGATTTAAAATCAAAGTAAAATTTATTACTAAATAATAATTTTTTTAAAAAAATTTTTAGCTTCTTTTTATAAGATTATATTTTTTTTATTAAAAGTAAATTATTAATATTTTATTTGTTTGACTAATTATTTATTTTGTAATTAATATTTATATAAAAAATAAACTAATAAATATTTTAAAATGAATATTTAAAATTATAATTAATACAATTTAAAATGAGATTTAAGATTTATTATTGCTATATATGTAATTTATTTTTTGATAATCTGTTCTTATAACCAAATATTTTTTCTTTTTTAATATTTTCATGTAAGTGCAGGAAAAGAAATATTAAGAGGCTGGGGATGGAGCAGTAGCACAATAATAGAGGTCTAGCTGAGTGGACAGCTGGCTGAAATTGGAGTAGTGCCTGACCCGTCTCATGATCCGACCCACTCCGGTTAAATGAACCGAGATAAATTTTAATATAAAATGTTTTGTAATTTTATTTTTGTGTGGCTATTTTTGGACCCATGGAACAGTTCATCACCTCTCTCTCTTCTCTCTATGCGATTTATCCCGACTATTCTATGTGCTACATACTGTAAGATATTTCTTTCGCTTTAATCTATAATGCATAAGCATTTTCTGGTGGATTTAGCTAGTCGTACTTAGCAACTAGCAAACCACATTATTTTCGTTATTTATTTCTCGTTTTTTGATTCTAAAATGGATGGTTGCTGAATTTTGATATATATATATATTGCTTGTTTTATGTTGTTTCTGTGTTTCTTTATCTCAATCTGGCTACCGTGGAAGCACAATTGCCCTACAATTATATAAGGTATACCAGTTTAATGGATCGATTATTTAGGGGTTTTGTCATTTAGGAGTATAGCAATTTATGTTTTCAGGCAAATAGTGGTATATAGGTTTTATTTATATAAAAAAATAAAAATTCTTTTTTGAAGTTTTTTAAATTTTCAAAGGTTATAACCTTTGAAAATAAAATAATTTTTAAAATCATTTGAAATGTGAATAACATGTATAATTATATTATTCTTATTAATTATATATCATATAAATTCAATATATATAAATTTTAATGATAGATATTATAATAATGATCAAAAATTAAATTAATAAACTATTATTAATAATATAAATATTAATTAAAATATATTTAGATTACACAAAATGATTCAAAATCAAATAAAAATATATTACTAAATAATAATATTTAATTTTTAAATTTTTCTATCTTTTTATAAGCTTATATTTTCTTATGATTAAAAATAAATTATTTAAATAATACCAATCTCACTCGAAATTTATTTTGTAATTAATTTTTCTAAAAATTAAAATATAAATAATTAAAATGAATATTTAAAATTATAATAAATAGAAATAAAAATGAGATTTATTATTTATTTAGTATACAGCTATTATAAGGTTTATGTATTTAGGTGTTTCGGGTTTTATAAGCTACTAATTTAAGTAAGTAAACATTTAGTGGTCTATACGTTTTATTTAAAAAAGAAATAACAAAAAATTTATTTTTTGTATTCTTTCTCATTTTATAAGATTAAAAGCTTTGAAAATATAATAATTTTTAAATTTTTTCAAAAGTGAATACAATATTTATTTATAATAATCATAATAATTATATATCAATAAATTCAATATAAATAATTTTATTCATAGATATTCTAATAATTATAGAAAAATAAATTAAAAATCTATTATGAATAAGATTGATATTACTTAAAATATAATATCAAAACCTAAAATGAATCAAAAGCAAAGAAAAATATATTACTTAATAATAATTATTTGTTTTTAAATTTTTATTCTTTTTATACGCTTATCTATTTTTTGCTGAAAAATAATTTTTAGAAATTATATTTTTAACTCATAATTTATTTTATAATTAATATATATATAATTAAATAAAAAACATAACAATCAAAAAGAATTTTATAAATTATAATGAAAACAAATAAAAATGAGATTTGTTAATTATTATTTAGGGCATTCCGGTTAAAGGATTATCTATATAGGGGTATCGGGATTTTGTAGTTTAGTGATTTAAGTGTTGAGACATTTAGTTATTTATAGATTTTATTTAAATAATGAAATAACAAAAAAAATATTTTTTTATTTTTTCACATGTTCAAAGGTTATAATCTTTGAATATATAAAAATTTTAAAATTTTTTTCAAATGTGAATATAATATTTAGTTATAATAATTATTAAATTTATATATCATATAAATTGAATATAAACATTTTTATTGAAATATATTCTAAAAATGATTAAAAATAAATCAATAATCTATTATTAATAAGCTAGATATCAATTTAAAAATAATTACAAAACCTAAATGATTCAGAATTAAAGCAAAATATATTACTATATAATATTTTTTTGTTTTTAATTTTTTTCTTCTTTTATTAAATTTATCTTTATTTTTTGGTTGAAAAATAATTTATATAAATTATATTTGTATAACTTATAATTTATTTTGTAATTAATATTTATATAAAAATAAACAAATAAATGATTAAAATGAATATTTAAAAGATAGTGAAAAAAATAAAAATGAGATTTATTATTTATTATTTAGGATATACAAGTTTAAAATTTATATCTATTTAGGGTTTTCGAGATTTAGAAGATTTTGATTTAAGAATTTACGCATTTAATGGTTTATAGGTTTTATTCAAACAATGAAATAATAAAAATTTAATTTTGATATATTTTCAAATTTTCAAAGGTTATAACATTTGAAAATATAATAATTTTAAAATTTTTAAAAATGTGAATACAATATTTAGTAATAATAAATTATATAACTATATATAATATAAATTAAATATAAACAATTTTATTGATAGATATTATATCAATTATCAAAAAATAAATAAATAAACTATTATTAAAATGATTGATATAAATTTAAATATAATTAAAAACCTAAAATGATTTAAAATCAAATTAAATTTATTACTAAAAATAATTTTTTTTAGTTTTTGTGTCATTTTATAAGCTTATATGTTTTTTTGAAGAAAAATATATTATTTAAATTATATTTGCATCACTTATAATTTATTTTGAAATTAATATTTCTATAAATTATTTAAATTATATTTAAGGTTTACTTGTTTAAATGTTTAAGTATTTAGGGGCTTCGGGGTTTAGGAGTTTAGATATTTATGTTTTTAGGCATATAATGGTTTATAAGTTTTATTTAAACAATGATATAACAAAAAAATTTATTTTTGTTATTTTTTCTCATTTTTGAAGGTTATAAACTTTGAAAATATAACAATTTTTAAATTTTTTAATATGTGAATACTATATTTAGTTATGATAATCTTAATAATTATATATCATGTAAATTCAATATAAACAATTATATTGAAATATATTATATTAATGATCAAAAAATAAATTAATAAATTATTATTAATAAGATAGAAATTATTTTAAATATATTTGCAAAACCTAAATTTATTCAAAATCAAAGTAAAATATATTACAAAATAATACTTTTGTTGATGTTTTGCTTCTTTTTATAAGTTTATATTTTTTGTTATTAAAAGTAAATTATTTAAATTATATTGTCCTCATAATTAATTTTTAATTAATAATTCTATAAAAATAAACTAATAAATAATTAAAATGAATATTTAAAATTATAATGAATACAAATAAAATAGAGATTTATTATTTATTATTCAGGATATACTAGCTTAATGGTTTAAGTATTTAGGGGTTTTGGGGTTTAGTAATTTAAGTGTTTAGGCCTTTAGTGATTCATAGTTTTTATTTAAAGAATGAAAAAAAAAATTTAAATTTTAGATTTTTTTTAATTTTTGAAGGTTATAACCTTTTAAATTATATTAATTTTTAATTTTTTTTTAAAATGTGCATATAATATTCAGTAATTATAATTTTAATAATTATATATAATGTAAACTCAATATAAATAATTTTATTAATAGATATTATAATAATGATCAATAAAAAATTAATAAACTATTATTAATAAGAATGATATAAATTAAAATAAAATTGCAATATCTAAAATGATTCAAAATAAAAATAAAATATATTACTAAATAATTAATTTTTGTTTTTAAAATTTTGCCTCTTTTTATAAGGATTTATATTTTTTTGATGAAAAATAGATTATTTAAATTAGATCTGTCTCACTAATAATTTATTTTGTAAATAAAATTTCTATAAAAATAAACTGATAAATAATTAAAATAAAAATTTAAAATTATACTGAATAAAAATTAAATTGAGATTTATGATTTTTTATTAATGTACACCTGTTTAATGGTTTAAGTATTTAGAGGTTTTGTCGTTAAAGAGTTTAGCAATTTTTGATTTTAAACATTTAGTGGTTTATAGGTTTTATTTAAATAATAAAATAACAAAAAAAAATTTGTAATTTTTTTTTGTTTTCATAGGTTATAACCTTTGAAAATATAATAATATTTAAAATTTTTTGAAATGTGAATATAATATTTAGTTATAATAATATTAATAATTATATATCATATAAATTCAATATAATAATTTTTTTGATAGATAATATAATAATGATCAAAATTTAAATTAATAAACTATTAAAAAAAAGATTGATATTAATTAAAAAATATTTACAAAACCCAAATTGATTCAAAATTAAAGTAAAATGTATTACTGGATAATAATTTTTAATTTTTAAATTTTTACTTCTTTTATAAGCATATATTTTTTTTGATTAAAAATAAATTAATTAAAATATATATGTCGCTCTCATAATTTAATCTGTAATAAATATTTCTATAAAAATAAACTATTAAATAATTAAAATGAATATTTAAAATTATAAGAAATAGAAATAAAAATTAGATTTATTAATTATTAAGTAGTATATTGTGGTTTAATGCTTTATGTATTTAGGCATTATGCTGTTTAGGAGTTTACTGATTTAAAAGTGTATGCATTTAGTGGTTTATAGGTTTTATTAAAAAAATAAAATAATAAAAAATTTATTTTTATTATTTTTTGATATTTTCAATGGTTATATAACCTTTGAAAATATAATAATTTTTAATTTTTTTTAAAATGTGAATTCAATATTTAATTATAATAATCATTATATTTATATATCATATAAATTCAAAATAAATAATTTTATTGATAAATATTCTAATAATGATTAAAAAATAAATTAATAATCTATTATTAATAAGATAGATATCAATTAAAATATAATTACAAAACCTAAAATGATTCAGAAGAAATGCAAAATATATTACTATATAATAATTTTTTGTTTTAAACTTTTTTTTTCTTTTAAAAAGTTTATCAATAATTTTTTGATGAAAATTAATTTATATAAATTATATTTTTTAACTCAATTTATTTTGTAATTTAAATTTATATATAAATAAATAAATAATTAATTAAAATGAATATTTAAAATTATAATTAAAAAAAATGAGATTTATTATTTATTATTTAGGGATACCGGTTTAATTTAATTAGATTTGTCTCACTATTAATTTATTTTCTAATTTATATTTCTATAAAATAAATTGATAAATAATTAAAATAAAAATTTAAAATTATACTGAATAAAATTTAAAATGAGATTTATGATTTATTATTAATGTATATCAGTTTAATGATTTAAGTATTTAGAGGTTTTGTCGTTTGGAGGTTAGCGATTTATGTTTTTAGGCTTTTAGTGGTTTATTGGTTTTATTTAAAAAAATAAAATAACAAAAATAATTTCTATAATTTGTTATCATTTCCATAGGTTATAACATTTGAAAATATAATAATATTTAAAATTTTTTGAAATTTTAATACAATATTTTGTTAATATAATATTAATAATTATATATCATATAAATTTAATATAAATAATTTTATTGATAGATATTATAAAAATGATCAAAAATTAAATTTATAAACTATTATTATTAAAATAGATATTAATTAAAAAATATTTACAACACTCAAATTTATTCAAAATTAAAGTAACTTATATTACTTGATAATAATTTTTAATTTTTAAATTTATACTTCTTTTATAAGCATATATTATTATTAGATAAATAATATATTATTTAAATTATATATGTCCCACTCATAAGTTATTTTATAATAAATATTTCTAAATAAAAACACTAATAAATAATTAAAATGAATATTTAAAAATATAATAAATAGCAATAAAAATTAGATTTATTAATTATTAAGTAGTATTTAACGGTTTAATGGTTTATGTATTTAGGCATTACGGGGTTTAGGAGTTTACTGATATAACTTTATATGCATTTAGTAGGGATGCTCATGGGACTCGAAGATTCACGACCCAACCCGAAGTCTTGTCCCGAAAGAATCATGACTAAGAAAAATCCGTTGACTTTGACTTTCCCATCCCATTCTGTCACATATTTTTTCTTTTGGGATGGTTCCGGATCTTAACCAATATCCATCCCGAGAACTGTCTCGTCCTAAAAAACCGATACTATAACTAGGAATCTATATATAACATGAAGATGCCATCAATTCCGCTACTGCCCATCCAATTCCGATGCACCTATTGCTATTCCGAAGAGTTACAGGCCACCTCATGTCATTCCAGCCATGTTAAGAAAGGTCCAGCCCTTGTTCATCGCACTTCTGATTGCCTCCACCATTTCTCAGATGCCACCAGCCTTTTGGTTTGTTTTTCTGACGAGAATTGAGTGATTAATTATTATTATTATGTGTCTCAGTCAGTTTTGTTGAGTATTGGTTGTGGTGTTGTGGTTGGGCCGAATGAGTGGGCTGAATGTGCTACAGTTAGTTTTGTAGAGCTTGCTTGTTTGAAATATTTATATGTATTCATACTTAACATATCATATTAATTAATCGCTATGCAGATGGCACAATCCGGCGGTAAACGAAAGATACCATAAATTAAAGATGATCACATCTCAAATGATCAAAGTAATGGTAAATCCAATCATCATTTTTTCACGAACCCTCCTATTGTTACGGCATGTTCTTCAATTCCAATTTTAAAAGAAAGTCAAGGTACATCTGAACCTCAAGCTCATAAAAAGTATAAGTCTGCTGTATGGGAAACTTATCAGATATTAGTTGATTCAGAGGGAAATGAAACTGGTAAGGCAGCTTGTATATGGTGTAGGAAAGAATATTTTGCAAAAAGTGATCAAGGTACTTCGGGTTTATGGAAATACCTGAGATAGACTTGTAGGACATTTCGACGCAAAAAAAGAATTAATAGAAGTTTTCAAAGGTAAAGCCAAGTCACAATCTTTGGTTAGTTTCACTAAAGGTACTAGTTCAGAGTATAACAAATTAACTTGTTGGCAATTAGATCAACAACTAGTTAGGGAGGCTTTGGTGAAAATGATCATAAAAGATGAATTGCCTTTTTGTTTTGTTGAGAGGGATGAGTTAAAGAAGTTTTTTGAAGTTAGTGTGCCTTAATTTAAAATTCCATCTAGGCACTATGTGCTGAGGGATTGTTTTACTTTGTTTGTGAATGAAAAGAAGAAATTATTTGATAGCTTATCATCTCATTATTGTAATGTTTCATTGACTACTGACACTTGGACTAGGATTCAAAATTTGTCTTATATATGTTTGACTGTTCATTTATTTGATTCTCAATGGAATATGCATAAAAGGCTTTTGAACTTTTGGGTAATTAAAAGTCATTCTGGAGTTAATATTAGAAATGCTATTGAGATTTGCATGAATGAATGTGGTTTGAGAAAGTTGATGTTCATTACTATTGACAATGTATCAAATAATGATGTTGCAATCGAAACATTGAAAAAAATGCTTGTGAAGAATGGTGTTGTACCTTTGAGAGGCCAGCATTTTCATATGAGATGTTGTGCTCATATCCTAAACTTAATTGTCAGAGATGGCATTGCAGTAGTTGAGGGTGCTATTCAAAAAATTAGATGTGTGGTGAAATATGTGAGGAGCAGTCCTAAAAGATTTGATATGTTTAAGTTATGTGTTGAAGAAGCAAACTTGACATGTGGATCTTCATTGCAATTAGATAGTCCTACAAAATGGAATTCAACTTATTTGATTATACAAACTGATATAAAATATCAAAAAGAATTTGATAAGTTGGAGGACAAGACAAAAGGTTTTTGAAGGAGTTTGGTTCAAACGTTCCAACTGGGAGAGACTTTGCCAAAATTTTGGCTCGTTTCTTGAAAACTTTTTATGAGGTAACTTGTAAATTTCTGGCTCATAATATTCTACATCTAGTGTTTATTTTCCTTAGATTATTCTAATTTTGAAAAAAATTGAGCTTTGTGAAAACAGTAGAGATACAATGGTGTCTGAAATGGGTATAAAAATGAGGCATAAATTCAACAAATATTGGGGATCTCTTCAGTCAACAAATATTATGCTTTTTGTATCAGTAGTGTTGGATCCTAGATATAAGCTCAAATATCTCAAGGTTAAGTACACTTTGCATTATGGAAAGTAATTGGCTAAAAAATTGGTGAAAAAGGTTATAAATTCTTTAAATGAGATTATGGATGATTATAAAGATTTAAATGAAGATGAATCAAAAGAAGATGATTTCTCTTCTACTGTGTTGAATAAAAATTATGATTTCTTTGATGGTAGTGATACTTATGTTGATGATTTTTTTGTTGATTAAGAGAAAGAACAAGAAGTTGCAGCTTTGGAAGAGTTGGATAGGTACTTGGAGGACAAACTTAAAAAAAATAGAATTGATTTTGATCTTCTAAACTGGTGGAAGGTAAATGAGGTTAGGTATCCTTCTTTGGTAATTGTAGCAAGGAATGTATTTGCTATCCAAGCATCTACTGTGGCCTACGAATCTACATTTAGCATTGGGGAAAGAACTTTAGATTAATTTAGGAGTTCTTTAACTCCTATTATAGCTGAATTTCTCATATGTCTACAAGAATGGTTTAGAACCTCAAACAAACCTATTGAATTGAAGAATTAGTTCAAGACCTTGATGATAATGAATCAGGTTAGTATACAAATCTTGTAAATTTTAATTTCACTTTTACTTATTTTATTCATTAAATTTAATAAAAATATGGTTCAATTACAATTTTAAGAGGGGTCACAAGATCTAAATATTCTTCAAACTATAGTTGGTCAACTAAATTTGGAATGGGTGTATTAAATTTTATAAGGTAATATTTTGTTTTTTTATTACTCTTTCATCTTAGAAATTTATGTCTACATGAATAACATATTTTCATCTTTGGTTGTCCTTCTACAGTGGAGGAAAAAAAGGGAGGAGTTGTAGAAGAGATAATTAATTTGGTTTGGATTTTCATTGCTGTTGCGGGATGGACCTTTGAAATGATCATTTTCATAGGTTGTTATTAGTTGTATTTTTTTTTGTTATATTAAGCTACCTAATTTTAGCAATTACTTAAGTAGTAATTGATGCTACCAATGTTTGTGGTCATCTTTAGCTATTCCTTAATATTTTAAGTAATTGTTAAAAAATGTAGTATTGCTATTTTGGGTAACTTTCACTCGTCTGAACAAAGCCAACTTGTTAAAAAACAAAGAACCAAATTAAGCACACAACTCGGTCCCGTTCTATTTAACATTTCTATCCTTTTCTGCACATCAAAGCTTTTGACAAGGTAATGGAACTCATTTGTGGTATTCAGTCTATTTGACTAAACAAAATTGACCCAATTTGAGTTTGAAAGATACATAACTAAGGAATGATAAATGGCGCAACAAAAGGTGTCGACATGAACTAACTTGACCGGTTTGAAGAAAATAAATTGAAAAAAATCTCTGAACTTCGTTCCATCCCAGAACCATTTTATCCTACCCAAAATCTCCAATCTTCGTCCTATCCCGTCCCGATATTTTCAACCTATGGGATGGATCTGTATCTTCAAAAAAAATCACGGAACTGTGGGAAGGGACTGGAGATTTGTAATCCCCATTTCGTCCTATCCCATGAGAACCCCTAGCATTGAGTGGTTTATAGGTTTTATTTAATAAAAAAAATAACATAAAATTTATTTTTATTATTTTTTGATATTTTCAAAGGTTAAAACCTTTGAAAATATAATAATTTTTAAATTTTTTTAAATGTGAATACAATATTTAGTTATACTAATCATTATATTTATATATCATATAAATTCAATATAAACAATTTTATTGATAAATATTCTAATAATAATCAAAAAATAAATTAATAATCCATTAATAATAAGTTAGATATAAATTAAAATATAATTACAAAAATTAAAATGATTCATAAGCAAAGAAAAATATATTACTATATAATAATTTTTTGTTTTTGAATTTTTTATTCTTTTAAAAAGTTTATCTATATATTTTTAATGAAAAATAATTTATATAAATTATATTTGTATAACTCATAATTTATTTTGTAATTAATATTTATATATAAATAAACAAATAAATAATTAAAATGAATATTTAAAGTTATAATAAAAAAATGAGATTTATTATTTATTATTTATTATTTAGGGATAACTGTTTAATTTAGATTTGATCCGTCTCACTAATAATTTATTTTGTAATTAATATTTCTATAAAAATAAATTGATAAATAATTAATATAAAAATTTAAAATTATAATGAATATAAATTAAAATGAGATTGAAGATTTATTATTAATGTATACTAGTTTAATAGTTAAAGTATTTAGTGGTTTTGTCGTTAGGAGTTTAGCGATTTAAGTTTTTAGGCTTTTAGTGGTTTATAGGTTTTATATAAAAAAATAAAAAATCAAAAAAAATTTTTATAATTTGTTATCATTTTCATAGGTTATAACCTTTGAAAATATAATAATATTTACAATTTTTTGAAATGTGAATACAATATTTAGTTTTAATAATATTAATAATTATATATCATATAAATTCAATATAAACAATTTTTTTGATAGATAATATAATAATGATGAAAAATTAAATTAATAAACTACTAATAAAAAGATAGATATTAATTATAAAATAATTACAAAATCCAAATTGATTCAAAATTATTGTAAAATATATTACTGGATAATAATTTTTAATTTTTAAATTTCTACTTATTTTATAAGCGTATATTTTTTTTTATTAAAAATAAATTAATTAGATTATATTTGTCGCACTCATACTTTATTTTGTAATAAATATTTCTATAAAAATAAACTAATAAATAATTAAAATGAATATTTAAAATTATAATAATAAGAAATAAAAATTAGATTTATTACTTATTATGTAATATATAGCAGTTTAATGGTTTATGTATTTAAGCATTACGGGGTTTAGGAGTTTACTGATTTAACTGTGTATGCATTTAGTGGTTTATAGATTTTAGTTAAGAAAAGAAATAAAAAAAATTATTTTTATAATTTTTTGATATTTTCAAAGGTTATAACCTTTGAAAATATTATAATTTTTAAATTTTTTTCAAAAGTGAATAAATATTTATTTATAATAATCATAATAATTATATATCATATAATTTCAATATAAACAATTTTATTGATAGATATTCTAATAATTATCAAAACATAAATTAAAAATCTATTATGAATAAGATTGATATTACTTAAAATATAATATCAAAACCTAAAATAATTCAAAAGTAAAGCAAAATATTTTACTTAATAATAATTATTTGTTTTTAAATTTTTATTCTTTTTATAAGCTTATCTATTTTGTGATGAAAAATAATTTTTATTAATTATATTTTTAACTCATAATTTTTTTATAATTAAAATACATATATTAATAAAAAATTAAACAATCAAAATGAATTTTATAAATTATAATCGAAACAAATAAAAATGAGATTTATCAATTATTATTTAGCATATTCCCGTTTAAATGATTATCTAAATAGGGGTATCGGGATTTTGTAGTATAGTGATTTAAGTGTTTAGGAATTTAGTGATTTATAGGTTTTATTTAAACAATGAAATAATAATAACAAAAATATATATTTTTTTATTTATTCACATGTTCAAAGGTTATAATCTTTGAAAATATAATAATTTTAAATTTTTTTTAAAAATAAATAGAATATTTAGTTATAATAATTATTAAATCTATATATCATATAAATATTTTTATTGATAAATATTCTAATAATGATCAAAAAATAAATAAATAATCTATTATTAATAAGTTAGATATCAATTAAAATATAATTACGAAACCTAAAATGATTCAGAAACAAAGTAAAATATATTACTATATAATAATTTTTTGTTTTTAATTTTTTTCTTCTTTTAATAAGTTTATCTATATTTTTTTGTTGAAAAATAATTTATATAAATTATATTTGAATAACTTATAATTTATTTTGTATTTAATATTTATATAAAAATAAATAAATAAATAATTAAAATGAATATTTAAAATTATAATGAAAAAAATAAAAATGAGATTTATTATTTACTATTTAGGATATACCTGTTTAAAAAATTTATCTATTTATAGTTTTCAAGATTTCGAAGTTATTGATTTAATTATTTAGGCATTTAATGGTTCATAGCTTTTATTTAAACAATGAAATAACAAAAAAAATTATTTTTGATATATTTTCAAATTTTTAAATGTCATAATATTTAAAAATATAATAATTTTAAAACTTTTTAAAAAAGTGAATACAATATTTAGTAATAATAATTATTATAACTATATATAATATAAACTAATATAAACAATTTTATTGATAAAATTATATCAATAATCAAAAAATAAATTAATAAACATTTATTAATATGATAGATATAAATTAAAATATAATTAAAAAACCTAAAATGATTAAAAATCAAAGTAAAATTCATTACTAAATAATAATTTTTTTTATGTTTTTGCATCATTTTATAAGCTTGTTTTTTTTGTTGAAAAATATATTATTTAAATTATATTTGTCACTCATAATTTATTTTGTAATTAATATTTCTATAAATTATTTAAATTATATTTATGGTTTACGAGTTTAAAGGTTTAGGGATTTAGGGGCTTCGGGATTTAGAAGTTTAGAGATTTATGTATTTAGGCATTTAATAGTTTATACGTTTTATTTAAACAATGATATAACAAAAAATTAATTTTTGTTATTTTTTATCATTTTTGAATGTTATAACCTTTGAAAATAATACAATTTTTAATTTTTTTTATATGTGAATACTATATTTAGTTATGATAATCATAATAATTATATATCATGTCAATTCAATATAAAAAATTATATTGATAGATATTAAATTAATGATCAAAAAATAAATTAATAAATTATTATTAAATAGATAGATATTTTTTAAAATATATTTGCAAAACGTAAATTTATTCAAAATCAAAGTAAAATATAATTGTAAATAATAATTTTTTTGTTGTTTTGCTTCTTTTTATAAGTGTATATTTTTTGTTATTAAAAGTAAATTATTTAAATTATATTTGTCTTCCACATAATTTATTTTTAATTTATAATTTTATAAAAATAATCTATTAAATAATTAAAATATATATTTAAAATTATATGAATACAAATAAAATTGAGATTTATTATCTATTATTTATTATTTATTATTCAAGATATAATAGTTTAATGGATTAAGTATTTAGGTGTTTTGGGGTATAGTGATTTAAGTGTTTAGGCCTTTAGTGATTTATAGTTTTTATTTAAAGAATAAAAAAATAATAAATTAAATTTTTTGATATTTTTTTAATTTTTGAAGGTTATAACCATTGAAAATATAATAATTTTTAATTTTTTTTAAATTTTAATATAATATTTAGTTATAATAATCTTAATAATTATATATAATGTATACCAATTTAATAGTTTAAATATTTAGAAGTTTTGTCGTTTAGGAGTTTAGCGATTTATGTTTTTAGGCATTTAGTGATTTTTAGGTTTTATTTAAATAATAAAATAACAAAAAAAAAATTTTATAATTTTTTGTCATTTTCATAGGTTATAACCTTTGAAAATATAATAATAATTAAATTTTTTTGAAATGTAAATGCATTATTTACTTATAATAATTTTAATAATTATATATCATATAAATTCAATATAAACAATTATATTGATAGATATTATAATAAATAGATAATTCTTTTAAACTGGTATGCCCTAAATAATAAATAATAAATCTCAATATTAGTTTTTTCATTATAATTTAAAATATTCATTTTAATAATTTATCCGTTTATTTTTATTAAATATTAATTACAATATAAATTATGAGTTAGACAAATATAATTTCTATAAATTATTTTTCATCAAAAAATATAGATAAACTTATAAAAATAACAAAAAATTTCAAAACAAAAATTTATTATATAGTAATATATTTTGCTTTCCTTCTGAATCATTTTAGGTTTTGTAATTATATTTTAATTGATATCTATCTTATTAATAAAAGTTTATTAATTTATTTTTTGATCATTATTAGAATATTTATCAATAAAATTATTTATATTGAATTTATATAAAATATAAATATAATGATTATTATAACTAAATATTGAATTCACTTTTGAAACAAAATTTAAAATTATTATATTTTCTAAGGTTATAACATTTGAAAATATCAAAAAATATTAAAAATAATTTTTATTTATTTATTTTTTAAATAAAACCTATAACCACTAAATGTTTACACAATTAAATCAGTAAACTCCTAAACCTCGTAATGCCTAAATACATAAACCCTTAAACTGCTATATACTACTTAATAATTAATAAATCTAATTTTTATTTCTATTTATTATAATTTTAAATATTTATTTTAATTATTTATTTGTTTATTTTAATAGAAATATTTATTAAAAAATAAATTATGAGTGTGAGAAATATAATTTAATAATTTTTTTTAATCAATAAAAGTATTTACGATTATATAATAAGTAAAAATTTAAATATTAAAAACTTTTATTAAGTAAGATATTTTACTTTAATTTTGAATCAATATTATTATATCTATCAATAAATTTGTTTATATTGAATTTATATAATATAATATTATAAATATTATTTTAACTAATTATTGTATTCACAATTCAATAAATTTTAAATATTATTATATTATCATAGGTTATGCCCTATGAAAATGAGACAAAACTAAAAGTTTTTTTTTGTTTAAATAAAACCTATAAACCACTAAATGCCTAAAAACATAAATCGCTAAACTCCTAAATGATAAAACCTTAAAATACTTAAACAATTAAACTGGTATACATTAATAATTAATCATAAATTTCATTTTAATTTTTATTAAGTTTAATTTTAAATTTTTATTTTAATTATTTATTAGTTTATTTTATAGAAATATTTATTACAAAATAAATTATTAGTTAAATAGATCTAATTTAAATTAAACCAGTATACCCTAATTAATAAATAATAAAACTCATTTTTTTTCATTATAATTTTAAATATTCATTTTAATTATATATTTGTGTATTTTTATATAATTATTAATTACAAAATAAATTATGAATTATACAAATATAATTTATATAAATTATTTTTCATCTAAAAATTAAAAAAAAACTTTTTAGAAGAAAAAAAATTTTCAAAACAAAAAATTATTATAGAGTAATATATTTTAGCTTTTCTTCTGAATCATTTTAATATTTGTAATTATATTTTAAATGATATCTATCTTATTATTAATCGATTATTAAGTTATTTTTTCATCATTATTAGAATATTTATCAATAAAAATGTTTATATTGATTTTATATGATATATAAATATAATGATTATTATGACTAAATATTCTATTCACTTTTGAAAAAAAATTTAAAATTATTACATTTTCAAGGGTTATAACCCTTGAAAATATGAAAAAAAAATTATTTTTTTTTGTTATTCTATTGTTTAAAAAAAACCTATACACCACTAAATTCCTAACCATTTAAATCACTAAACTACAAAATCCCGATACCTCTATATAGATAATCCTTTAAATCGATATACCCTAAATAATTATTAATTAATTTTATTTTTATTTGTTTTCATTATAATTTAAAAATTCATTTTGATTGTTTAGTTTTTTATTTTTATATATGTATTAATTATAAAATAAATTATGAGTTAAAAATATAATTTATAAAAATTATTTTTCATCAAAAAATTGATAAGCTTATAAAAATCATAAAAATTTAAAAACATATAATTATTATTTAGTAATATATTTTGCTTTGCTTTTGAATCATTTTAGGTTTTGATATTATATTTTAAGAAATATCAATCTTATTCATAATAGATTTTTAATTTATTTTTTTGATAATTATTAGAATATCTATCAATACAATTGTTCATATTGAATTTATATGATACATAATTATTATGATTATTATAAATAAATATTGTATTCACTTTTGAAAAAAATTTAAAAATTATTTTATTTTCAAAGGATATAATCTTAAAAAATGAGAAAAATAATAAAAATAAATTTTTAGTTATTTTATTTTTTAAATAAAACTTTTAGACGATTAAATGATTAGTTACTTAAATTAGTAAGCTCATAAACCCTGAAACCCATAAATACATAAAGATTTTAACATCTATATACTACTTAATAAAAAAAATCACATTTTTATTTCTATTTATTATAATTTTAAATATTTATTTTAATTATTTATAGTTTAATTTTTTAGAAAAATTAATTACAAAATAAATTTCGAGTGAGACAAATATTATTTAAATAATTTATTTTTAATCAAAATAAAATATAAGCTTATAAAAAGAAAAAAAAATTTAAATTTTATATATTATTATTTAATAATATATTTTGATTTGATTTTGAATCATTTTGTGTTATGTAAATATATTTTTATTAATATTTATATTATTAATAATAGTTTATTAATTTAATTTTTGATCATTATTATAATATCTATCATTAAAATTTTTTATTTTGAATTTATATGATATATAATTAGTAAAATTAATTAATTATACATAGTATTCACATTTCAAAAAATTTTAAAAATTATTTTATTTTCTAAGGTTATAACCTTTGAAAATCAGAAAAAATCTAAAAAAAAAATTTTATTTTTATTATATAAATAAAACCTATAAACCACTAAATACCTAAAAACATAAATTGATAAACTCTTAAACGACAAAACTACAAAATAATCAAACCATTAAACTGGTATACCACTTATAATAAATCATAAATCTCATTTTAATATGTATTCATTATAATTTTAAATATTCATTTTAATTATTTATTAGATTAGTTTTAATAGAAATATTAATTACAAAATAAATTATTTATTATTTCATTGATTAAATAAAACATATAAACACCTATAAATGTGTAAACATATAAATCAATAAACTCATTAAACCCAAAACCATAATAAACTTAAAACCATTAAATAAGTATACACTAAAAAATTAATCATAAATCTCATTTTTATTTGTATTCATTATAATTTTATATATACATTTTAATTATTTATTAGTTTATTTTAATAGAAATATAGATTAAAAAATAAATTAATAGTGAGACAAATATAATTTAAATAATTTATTTATCATCAAAAAATATATAAGCTTATAAATGGATACAAAAATTTAAAAATTTTTAAATTAATATTTAGTAAAATATTTCAGTTTGATTTTAAATCATTTTAGGTTTTGTAAATATATTTTAAACAATATTTATCTTATTAATAATTGTTTATTAATCTTTTGTATGATCATTATTATAATATATATCAATATAATTGATTATATTGAATTTACATGATATATAATTATTAAGATTCTAACAACAAAATATAGTATTCACATTTAAAAATAATTTAAAAATTGTTATAGTTTCAAAGGTTATTAAGATTATCAATATGATCCTTCAAAAATGAGAACAAATAACAAAATTTTTTTTTTATTTTATTTTTTAAATAAAACCTATAAACTACTAAATGCCTAAACACTTAAATCACTAAATTGTTAAATCCCAAAAGTCCTAAATATATAATCTTTTTAACTTTTATATTTTAACTTATTAATAATAGTTTTATTTAATATCTATCTTATTAATATATTTTACTTTGAATTTGAAATATTTTTGGTTTTGCAAATAAATTTTATTTAATATCTATCTTATTAATAATAGTTTATTCATTTATTTTATTATCGTCATCATAATATCTATAAAAAATTATTTATGTTGAATTTACATAATATATAATTATTTTGATTATTATAACAAAATAATATTTTCACATTTTTAAAAGATTTAAAAATTATTAAGTTTTCAAAGGTTATAACCTTTGAAAATAAGAAAAAATAAAAAAATAAATTTTTTGTTAATAGATTTTTTAAATAAAATCTATAAACAACAAAATACCTAAATTCTTATTGACTAAACTTCTAAACCCCGAAGCCCATAAATGCATAAGCCTTTAAATTAGTATACTCTCAATAATAAATAATAAATCTCATTTTTATTAGTATTCATTATAATTTTAAATATTCGTTTTAATTTTTTATCAGTTTATTTTATTGAAATATTAATTACAAAATAAATTATTAGTGAGACGGATATAAATCAAATAATTTATTTTTATCACAAAAATATAAGATTATAAAAAGAGGCAAAATTATTAAAACAAAATATTATTATTTAGTAATTTATTTTAATTTAATTTTGAATAATTTTAGATTTTGCAATTATATTTTAATTTATATCATTCTAATTAATAATAGTTTATTAATTTATTTATTGATTATTATTATAATATCTATTAATAAAATTATTTATATTGATTTTACATTATATATAATTATCAAGATTATTATAACTAAATATTATATTCACATTTTAAAAAATATTAAAAATTATTATATTTTCAAAGGTTATAACCTTCAAAAATTAGATGAAATCACCAAAGGCATAAACACTTAAATGACAAAACCCCAAAACACCTAAATACTTAAACGATTAAACCTGTATATCCTGAATAATAAATCTCAATTTTATTTGTATTCATTATAATTTTAAATATTTATTTTAATTAGTTATTAGTTTCTTTTTATAGAATTATAAATTACAAAATAAATTATGAGTAAGATAAATATAATTTAAATAATTTATTTTTAATAACAAAAATATAAACTTATAAAAAAAAGCAAAATATTAAAAAAAATTATTATTTAGTAATATATACTTTGATTTTGAATAAATTTAGATTTTGCAATTATATTTTAAATAATATCTATCTTATTAATAATAGTTTATTAATTTATTTATTGATCAATATTATAATATCTAGCAATGTGATTATTTATATTGAATTTAAATGATTTATATTTATTAAGATTATTATAACTAAATATTATATTTACATTTGAAAAAAATTTAGAAATTTTTATATTTTCAAAGGTTATAACCTTCAAAAATTAGAAAAAAAAATAAAAATAAATTTTATATTATATCATTGTTTAAATAAAACTTATAGATCACTAAATGCCTAAATACTTAAATCTATAAACTCCTAAACACAAAAGCCCCGAAATACATAAAATTTTAAATTCGTAAACGTTATATATAATTTAAATAATTATTTTTCATCAACAAAAAATATAAGCTTATAAAAAGAAGCAAAACCTAAAAAACAAAAATTTTTATTTGGTAATAAATTTTACTTTGATTTTGAATAATTTTAGGTTTTGCAATTATATTTTAATTTATATCTATCATATTAATAATAACATATTAATTTATTTTTTGATAATTGATATCATATCTATCAATAAAATTGTTTATATTTAGTTTATATTATATATAATTATAATGATTCTTATTACTAAATATTGTATTCACATTTTTAAAAAAATTTAAAATTATTATATTTTCTAATGTTATAACCTTTGAAAATGTAAGAAAATATCAAAAATAATTTTTTTTGTTATTTCATTGTTTAAATAAATCCTATAAACTACTAAATGCCTAAACACTTAAGTCAATAACTCCGAAATCTATAAAACCCTAAATAGATAATCCATTTAAACTGGTATGCCCTAAATAATAAATAATAAATCTCAATAATATTTTTTTCATTATTATTTAAAATATTCATTTTAATTATTTATTCATTTATTTTTATTAAATATTAATTACATTATAAATTATGAGTTAGACAAATATAATTTATATAAATTATTTTTCATCGAAAAATATAGATAAACTTATAAAAAGAAAAAAAAATTTCAAAAAAAAAATTTTTTATATAGTATTATATTTTGCTTTCCTCCTGAATCATCGTAGGTTTTGTAATTTTATTTTAATTGATATCTATCTTATTAATAATAGATTATTAATTTATTTTTTGATCATTATTAGAATATTTATCAATAAAATTATTTATATTGAATTTATATGAAATATAAATATAATGATTGTTATAACTAAATATTGAATTCACTTTTGAAAAAAATTTTAAAATTATTATATTTTCAAAGGTTATAACATTTAAAAATATCAAAAAATAATAAATATAAATTTTTTGTTTATTTATTTTTTAAATAAAACCTATAACCACTAAATGCATACACAGTTAATTCTAGTAAACTCCTAAACCTCATAATGCCTAAATACATAAACCATTAAACCGCTATATACTACTTAATAATTAATAAATCAAATTTTTATTTCTATTTTTATAATTTTAAATATTTATTTTAATTATTTATTAGTTTATTTCTATAGAAATATTTATTACAAAATATATTATGAGTGCGAGAAATATAATTTAAATAATTTAAATAATTTATTTTTAATTAATAAAAGTATTTATTCTTATAAAAAAAGTAAAAATTTAAAAATTAAAAATTATTATTAAGTAATATATTTTATTTTAATTTTGAATCAATTTGGGTTTTGTAAATATTTTTAATTAATATATATCTTATTATTAATAGTTTATTAATTTAATTTTTGATCAATTTTTTGTTATTTTATTGTTTAAATAAAACCTAGGAACCACTAAATGCCTAATAAGATAAATCACTAAACTCCTAAATGAAAAAACCTCTAAATACTTAAACAATTAAACTAGTATACATTAATAATAAAACATAAATTTCATTTTAATTTTTTTTCAGTTTAATTTTAAATTTTTATTTTAATTATTTATCAGTTTATTTTTATAGAAATATTAATTACAAAATGAATTATTAGTTAGATAGATCTAATTTAAATTAAACCAGTATACCCTAATATATATAATAAAACTCATTTTTTTTCATTATAATTTTAAATATTCATTTTAATTATTTATTTGTATTTTTTTATATAAATATTAATTACAAAATAAATTATGTGTTAAACAAATATAATTTATATAAATTATTTTTCATCAAAAAAAAATATCGATAAATTTTTAAAAACAAATTTCAAAATAAAAAAATTATTATATAGTAATATATTTTGCTTTGCTTCTGAATCATTTTAGGTTTTTTAATTATATTTTAATTGATATCTATCTTATTAATTATAGATTATTAATTTATTTTTTGATCATTATTAGAATATTTTTCAATAAAAATGTTTATATTGAATTTATATGATATATAAATATAAATATTATTATAACTAAATATAGTATTCACTTTTGAAAAAAATTTTAAAATTATTATATCTTCAAAGATTAAAACATTTGAAAATGTCAAAAAATAAAAAAAATAATTTTGTTTGTTATTTCATTGTTTATATAAAACCTATACACCACTAAATGTCTAAGTACTTATAACACTAAACTACAAAATCTCGATACCCCTATATAATTAATTCTTTAAACCGGTATACCCTAAATAATAATTAATAAATCTCATTTTTATTTGTTTTCATTATAATTTAAAAAATTAATTTTGATTGTTAAGTTTATAATATATATATATATATATATATATTAATTATAAAATAAATTATGAGTTAAAAATATAATTTATTAAAAATATTTTTTATCAAAAAATAGATAAGCTTATAAAAATCATAAAAATTTAAAAACAAATAATTATTTTTTAATGATATATTTTGCTTTGCTTTTGAATCATTCTTGGTTTTGATATTATATTTTAAGTAAAATTAATCTTATTCATAATAGATTTTTAATTTATTTTTTGATAAGTATTAGAATACATATCAATAAATTTGTTTATATTGAATTTATATGATATATAATTATTATGATTATTATAAATATATATTGTATTCACTTTTGAAAAGAAATTTAAAAATTATTAAATATTCAAAGGTTATAACCTTAAAAAATGAGATAATATAATAAAAATAAATTTTTTGTTATATCATTTTTAAAATAAAACCTATAGATCATTAAATGCTTACTTACTTAAATCAGTAAGCTCATTAGACCCCGAAACCCCTAAATACATAAACCTTTTAAAAGCTATATACTACTTAATAAATAATAAATCTCATTTTTATTTCTATTTATTATAATTTTAAATATTCATTTTAATTATTTATCATTTAATCATTTAGAAAAATTAATTAAAAAAAAAATTTTGAGTGAGACAAATATTTTTTAAATAATTTATTTTTAATCAATAAAAAATATAAGATTATAAAAATAAGGAAATATTTGAAAATTAAATATTATTATTTGGTAATATATTTTGATTTGATTTTGAATCATTTTGTGTTATGTAAATATATTTTAATTAATATTTATATTATTAATAATAGTTTATTAATTTAATTTTTCATCATTATTATACTATCTATCATTAAAATTGTTTATATTGAATTTATATGATATATAATTAGTAAGATTAATATAATTATACATGGTATTCACATTTCAAAAAATTTTAAAAATTATTTTATTTTTAAAGGTTATACCTTTGAAAATCTGATAAAATCAAAAAAAAATTATTTTATTATATAAATAAAAACTATAAACCACTAAATGCCTAAAAAGATAAATTATTAAACTCCTAAACGACAAAACCTCTAAATTAACAATTTATTAAACCAGTATGCCATATATAATAAATCATAAATCTCATTTTATTGTGTATTGAGTATAATTTTAAATATTCATTTTAATTATTTATTAGTTTATTTTTTATAGAAATATTAATTGCAAAATAAATAAAGAGTGAGACAAATATAATTTTAATAATTTATTTTTAATCAAATAATAAATATAAGCTTGTAAAAAGAAATAAAAATTTAAAAACAAAAAATTATCATTTAGTAATATATTTTACTTTGACTTTGAATCATTATAGGTTTTGCATTTATATTTTAATTGCTATAAATCTATTTAATAATAGTTTATTAATTTATTTTTTGATCATAATTATAATATCTCTCAATAAAATTACTTATATTGAATTTAAATGTCTTAAAAATATTAAGATTATTATCACTTAATATTATATTTACATTTGAAAAAAATTTAAAAATTATTATATTTTCAAATGTTATAACCTTCAAAATTGATAAAAAATAACAAAAATAATTTTTTTATTATTTTATTATTGAAATAAAACTTATAAACCATTAAATGCCTAATCATTTAAATATCTAGACTAGTTAACCCCAAAGCCCCCTAAATACATAAACCATTAAACCTATATAAACTAAATAATAAATAATAAATTTCATTTTTATTTGTATTCATTATAATTTTAAATATTCATTTTAATTATTTTTTAGTTTATTTTTATAGAAATATTAATCACAAAATAAATAATGAGTGAGCCATATAATTTAAATATATTATTGTTTATGAAAAAAAATAAGCCTATAAAAATAAACAAAATTTCAAAAATATAAAATTTTATTTTGTAAAATAATTTACTTTGATTTTGAATTATTTTGGGTTCTGCAAATATATTTTAATTAATATCTATCTTATTAATAATAGTTTATTAATTTATTTTTCGATCATTATAATAATATATATTAATAAAATTTTTTATATTAAATTTACATCAAATATAATTATTAAGATTATTATTACTAAGTATTATATTCATATTTGAGAAAGATTAAAAATAATTATATTTTCAATGGCTATAACCTGTGAAAATCACGAAAATTCATAATAATAATTTTTTTTTATTTCATTGATTAAATAAAACCTATAAACACCTAAATATGCAAACATAAAAATCAATAAACTCTTTAACCCCAAAACCACAAAAAACTTAAACCATTAAATAGGTATACCCTAAATAATAAATCATATATCTCTTTTTATTAGTATTCATTATAATTTTAAATATTCATTTTAATTATTTATCAAATTATTTTTATAGAAATATTAATTACTAAATAAATTATTAGTGAGAGATATAATTTAAATAATTTATTTTTCATCAAAAAATATATATGCTTATAAAATGAGGCAAAATTTTTAAAATAAAAAATTATTATTTAGTAATATATCTTAATTTGATTTTGAATCATTTTAGATTCTAAAATTATATTTTAATTTATATCATTCTTATTAATACTAGTTTATTAATTTATTTATTGATCATTATTATAATATCTTTTAAAAAATTTTTATATTTAGTTTAAATTATCTGTAATTATTAAGATTATTATAACTAAATAATATATTCATATTTAAAAAAAATTAAAATTATTATATTTTCAATGGTTACAACCTTCAAAAATTAAAAAAATTCAAAAAATTAAATTTTTGTTTTTTAATTCTTTAGATAATAACTATAAATCAGTAAAGGTCGAAACTCTTAAATCACCAAACTCCTAAACCCAAAAACACCTAAATACTTAAATCATTAAACTAGTATATTCTGAATATAAATAATAAATCACAAATTTATTTGTATTCATTAGAATTTTAAATAATTATTTTAATTATTTATTAGTTTATTATTATAGAATTATAAATTCCAAAATAAATTATGAGTAAAACATATTAATTTAAATAATTTATTTATAATCACAAAAATATAAAGTTATAAAAAAAGCAAAACATTAAAAAAATTATTATTAAGTAATATATTTTACTTTGATATTTGAATAAATTTAGATTTTGCAAATATATTTTAAATAATATCTATTTTACTAATAAAAGTTTATTTAATTTTTTTTGATCATTAATATAATATCTAGCAATGTAATTATTTACAATGAATTTAAATGACTTATAATTATTAAGATTATTTTAACTAAATATTATATTTACATTTGAGAAAAATTTAAAAATTATTATAATTTTCAAAGGTTATAACCTTCAAAAATTAAAAAAATAATAAAAATTAATTTTTTGTTATATCATTGTTTAAATAAAACATATAGACCACTAAATGCCTAAACACTTAAACCTCTAAACTCTTAAACACAAAAGCCCATAAATACTTAAACCTTTAAACTAGTAAACATTAAAGATAATTTAAATAATTTATTAAATTATTAATTACCAAATAAATTATGAGTGATACAAATATAATTTAAATAATTTATGTTTCATCAAAAAAAAATATAAGCATATAAAAAGAAGCAAACACTAAAAAAATTGTTATTTAGTAATAAATTTTACTTATTTTTTGAATATTTTTAGTTTTTGCAATTATATTTTAATTTATATCTATCATATTAATAATAGCATATTAATTTACTTTTTGATAATTGATATCATATCTATCAATAAAATTGTTTATATTTAGTTTATATTATATATTATTATAATGATTATTATTACTAAATATTGTATTCACATTTTTAAAAAAATTTAAAATTATTATAATTTCAAAGGTTATAACCTTTGAATATGTTAAAAATTATCAAAAATAATTTTTTTGTTATTACATTGTTTAAATTAAACCTATAAACCACTAAATGCCTATAAACATAAATTGCTAAAGTCATAAACGAAAAAACCTCTAAATACTTAAAATATTAAACTTGTATACATTAATAATAATTTATAAATCTCATTTTAATTTATTCTATATAATTTTAAATTTTTATTTTAATTATTTATCAGTTTATTTTTAAAGAAATATTAATTACAAAATAAATTATTAGTGAGACTGATCTAATTTAAATTAGACTGGTATACCCAAAATAATATAGAATAAATCTCAATATTATTATTTTCATTATAATTTGAAATATTCATTTTAATTATTTATTAGTTTATTTTTATATAAATATTAATTAAAAAATAAATTATGAGTTAGGCAAATATAATTTATATAAATTAATTTTCATCAAAAAAATATGGATAAATTTTTAAAAGAAAAAAAAATGTCAAAACAAATAATTATTATATAGTAATATATTTTGATTTCTTCTAAATCATTTTAGGTTTTTTAATTATATTTTAATTGATATCTATCTTATTGATAATAGATTATTAATTTATTTTTTGATCATTATTATAATATTTATAAATAATATTATTTATATTGAATTTATATGATATATAAATATAATGATTATTATAACTAAATATTGAATTCACATTTGAAAAAAATTTAAAAATTATTATATTTTCAAATGTTATAACCTATGAAAATATCAAAAAATATATATTTTGTTTTTTTAATTTTTAAATAAAACCGATAATCCACTAAATGCATACATAGTAAAATCACTAAACTCCTAAGGCTCGTAATGCCAAAATACATAAACATTAAACTACTATATACTACTTAATAATTAAGAAATCTAATTTTTATTTCAATTTATTATTATTTTAAAAATTCATTTTAATTATTTATAAGTATATTTTATAGAAATATTAATCACAAAATAAATTATGAGTACGACAAATAGAATTTAAATATTTATTTTTAATCAAAAAAATATATACGCTTATAATAGAAGTAAAATTTTAAAAATTAAAAATTATTATCAAGTAATATATTTTACTAAATTTTTGAATCAATTTGGGTTTTGTAAATATATTTTAATTTATATCTATCTTATTATTAATAGTTTATTAATTTAATTTTTGATCATTATTATAATTTCTATTAATAAAATTATTTATATTGAATTTATATGATATATAATTATTAATATTAAAAAAACTAAATATTGTATTCACATTTCAAAAAATTTTAAATATTATTATATTTTCAAAGGTTATAACTAATGAAAATGACAAAAAATTACAAAATTTTTTTTTGTTATTTTATTTTTTAAATAAAACCTATAAACCACTAAATGCCTAAAATCATAAATCACTAAATTCATAAACGATAAAACTTCTAAAGACTTAAACTATTAAATTGGTATACATTAATAATAAATCATAATTCTCAATTTAATTTTTATTAAGTTTAATTTTAAATTTTTATATTAATTATTTGTTAGTTTATTTTTGTAGAAATATTAATTACAAAATAAATTATTAGTTAGACAGATCTATTTTAAATTAAAACAATATCCCTAAATAATAAATAATAAATCTCATTTTTTTTCATTATAATTTTAAATATTCATTTTAATTATTTATTTGTTTATATATATATATATATATATATATATATATATATATATATATTAATTACTAAATAAATTGAGCTAGACAAATATAATTTATATAAATTATTTTTCATCAAAAAATTATAAATAAACTTTTTAAAAGAAAAATAATTTTCAAAACAAAAAATTATTATATAGTAATATATTTTGCTTTGCTTCTGAATCAAATTAGATTTTGTAATTATATTTTAATTGATATCTATCTTATTAATAATAGATTATTAATTTATTTTTTGATCAATATTAGAATATTTATCAATAAAATTATGTATATTGAATTTACATGATATATAATTATAAAGATTATTATAACTAAATATTATATTTACATTAAAAAATAATTTAAAAATTATTATATTTTTAAAGATTATCATCTTTGAAAATTAGATAAAATCACAAAAATAAATTTTTTGTTATTTTATTGTTTATATAAAACCTATAAACTACTAAATGCCTAAATGCTTAAATAATTAAACTCCTAAACCCCAAAACCCCAAAACCCTTAAATACTTAAACAATTAAACCATATTTAAAGGTTTAAGTATTTATAAAAATATATAAATATCTATCAATAAATAATAGTTTATTAATTTATTTTTTGATCATTATTATATTTATATTTATATCTAGTTTATTAATATCTATCAATAAAATTGTTTAATTTTAATTTACATGATATATAATTATTAAGTTTATTATAACTAAATATTGTATTCACATTTGAAAAAAATTTAAAAAATATTATATTTATAAAGTTTATAACCTTCAAAATTGATAAAAAATTTGAAAAATATTTTTATTGTTATTTCATTATTTTATTAAAACAAATAAACTACTAAATTCATAAACACTTAAATCACTAAAGTCCTAAACTCCTAAATACTTAAACCAATAAACCGGTATACCCAAAATAATTAATCATAAATCTCATTTTTATTTGTTTTCATTATAATTTCAATATTCATTTTAATTATTTATTAGTTTATTTTTATAGAAATATTAATTACAAAATAAAATTATGAATGAGACAAATATAATTTAAATAATTTATCTTCATCAAAAAAATTTATAGGCTTATAAAAAGAATAAAAATTTTAAAAATAAAAAATTATTATTTAGTAATATATTTTACTTTGATTTTGAATCATTTTAGGTTTTGCAAATATATTTTAATTAATATATATCTTATTAATAATAGTTTATTAATCTATTTTATGATCAGTATTATAATATCAATCAATAAAATTATTGATATTGAATTTAGATGATATTTAATTTTTATAATTATTATAATTAAATATTGTATTAACATTTGAAAAAAAATTAAAAATTATAATATTTTCAATGGTTATCACCTTAAAAATGAGAAAAAATCATAAAAATAAATTTTTTGTTATTTAATTATTTAAATAAAAACTATAAACCACAAAATACCTAAATACTTAAATTACAAAACTCCTAAACCATGATACTACTGCACCACACACACATAGCGATGGACCACAGTACACACGTGCACATATTATTGTCTATTTTGGTATAGCATTTAGAGGGGCCAGCAAGTCCTGGAAGCAGTTAGAAGTATGTGCCACCAGCTTGTAGAGGGCCCTACTAGCAAGCTGGGATGATAACATTCAGACAACTAACGAGACCGAGCAGTGTGGTCCGGAGTAAACCCAGGGGTAGCTAGGAGTGGGTCCCACTAGCCCTATCAGGTAGCTTAGAGGACCACCCAACCATCGCCCAATAGGAGTAGCGGGTAATCCATGATTAATTGCAGAGCCAGAAAAATCCGAAGCATCACCAAATAGGGCCAGTAAGAAATGGAGTCCATACCAGCAACACGGGAGCGAAAGATTCAAACTTGTAGTTTATGTTTGTATTCTTATTTGTATTTTGGACTTTGGATGCACCATGTACTTGTAGAGACGGATCATGACATACTCACACACCCAATCTTGTCTGTTCTCTATGTAGCATTTAATGAGGGCAACTGGAGCCATGAGTATCTCTAAGTGGGGCCCACTAATACATTTTGTAAATACACATATGGTGATGCTTCACTCCAGGGAGCAGAAGACCCATCTTTATAGCATTTTGTAATTTTACTTGTATTCTAGCTTGGTTGTACGGGTAGATAATTAGTCTATGAGATAGACCTCATCACACATGCACACCGATGCATGCATATTTTTTGATATTTTGTCGATGCAACATACAGCCATTACATGGAGCTCGAGGAGGAAGCATTCTAACCCAAGAGATACTCTTTTGAGGATCATTGGAGCAAAAGAATGTAAAATTCACAGGTGAGAATGATTTGACAATGTGTCGTAGATATCGACTTGTGGATTTATGGGTATTCAGTTTTACATGTATTCCATTGCATAGCAATGACATAGGAAATGCTTGATGCTGCATGTCACACACATGCACAATCTTATATTTGCATAGTTTTAAAATGGTGCATCATTCAGGTTCCTCAAAAAGGCATGGACAAATCTTAATGGAAAGGACACAGTGCGCATAATGAGTCAAAGCCAACTCTGAAATCTGGGAATTCCAAGTTATTTTAGTTGTATTCTTACGCTTGGAATTTTTAGGCATTATGTTTTTTTATGTATTTTATGCATAGAATCATTAAGGTGCATAAGATTTGGTGGGCTGGCCTAAATTAGACAGCTTTTTAGTCACTTGTAAGTTGTGTGCCTAAATGATAAATAAAGTGTGTATTTTCCATAAAAAAACAGAAAAAAACATAAACCATAAACTATAACCCTAACCCATAAACCCTAAATCATAAATCTCATGTTTTGCACTTTTATAATCAAATGACTAAGTGTTTAATTTAAATTTAAATTCACAACTTTTAGGAATGTCACAGATTTATCTTTTTGTATATGTAACACAAAGTCATGACTCAAGGGGTGAGTTATGGATTCAGTCTCTTTCTTGCTTTAGATTATTATAGCATTAGCAATGGTCATGATTGTATATTTTGTATCTAGAACACAAAATCATATCGATGAGAATATTCCATAACTTGTGTCTCTCTATAGAACATATTGTTATGGTACTAAGAATGATCATGAATACATATTTTATCACTATAATACTGGGTCGTAGAATTGGATATGACCAGAGCTTGTGCATTTTATCTTTATATTGCAAAGTCAATGCACTAGGAATGATTATAACTTTGGACATTCCTCAAGAGCAATAGTCATGACCCTAGAAATAGTTAAAGCACGAGTACTACTCTTTATAAATTTCTATAGCTAAAATTCTTGGGATTCGAAATACCACTATGGCTTTTTTCCTTTTATTTGTGACCTCAAGTGTCAATATGAAATACTAATATTTTGAGCAATGATTAAAACCTTTTTTACATTTAAATATGATTTATTTACACCTTTTTGGGTATTGTGAGCTTGTATTCATAACTCATTTAATATAAAAAGAAAGAAATGATACTTTTCATATCCATAAGGATATAAAAAAAGGCTTAGACATGCCAATAAAATATATTTTTTGAATCTTGATTGAAAGAGAGCACATACTTCTTGCCCTACTCAAACAGCCCTGGGGCTAGTTTGTTCTAATAGGCTACAAGGTGGTTATTTTTTTAGAGGTGAACTATGTTTTAAAAAAATTGCTTTGAGTGTGCGCATGAGAGATATTTTAGAAGAAATTACAATAATCAATAAAAATAGCATCCTCAACAACTCGCTATTTCAACACATATGTGTACAACTTTGGTTTAGTCTGTTAGCGTACATGAGTCAAATTGCCTTTGATAGCCTAGTGATTCAACATCAAATATGATGAGGCATAAGAGAGATAATGTTTAAGCTCCTATTATTTTGTTTAGAGCTTTAGCAATCATTCTAGAGTTGAGAGAGGAACAAAATAAATTATTTTAGTTATTCAGTATAATTTTAATTTTTATTTTAATTATTTATCAGTTTATTTTTATAGAAATATTAATTACAAAATAAATTATTAGTGAGACGGATCTAATTTAAATTAACTGGTATATCCTAATAATAAAGAATAAATCTCATTTTTTTTCATTTTAATTTTAAATATTCAAATTTAATTATTTATTTGTTTATTTTTATATAAATATTAATTACAAAATAAATTATGAGTTACACAAATATAATTTATATAAATTATTTTTCATCAAAATAATATAGATAAACTTTGTAATAGAAAAAAAAAATTTCAAAACAAAAAATTATTATATAGTAATATATTTTACTTTGCTTCTGAATCATTTTAGGTTTTGTAAATTTATTTTAATTGATATCAATCTTATTAATAATAGATTATTAAGTTATTTTTTCATCATTATTAGAATTTTTATCAATAAAATATTTATATTGAATTTATATAATATATAAATATAATGATTATTATAACTAAATATTGTATTCACTTTTGAAAAAAATTTTAAAATTATTATATTTTCAAAGGTTATAACCTTTGAAAATGTGAAAAAATAAAAAAAATATATTTTTTGTTATTTCATTTTTTAAATAAAACCTATAGATCATTAAATGCTTACTTAGTTAAATTAGTAAACTCGTAAATCCCGAAACCCCTAAATACATAAACCTTTTAACATCTATATACTAATTAATAAATAATAAATCTCATTTTTATTTCTATTTATTATAATTTTAAATTTTAATTTTAATTATTTATAGTTTAATTTTTTAGAAAAATTAATTACAAAATAAATTTCGAGTGAGACAAATATTATTTAAATAATTTATTTTAATAAAAAAAATTATAAGGTTATAAAAAGATTGAAAATTTTAAAAATTAAATATTATTATTTAGTAATATATTTTTATTTGATTTTGAATCATTTTGTGTTATGTAAATATATTTTAATTAATATTAATATTATTAATAATAGTTTATTAATTTAATTTTTGATCATTATTATAATATCTATCATTAAAATTATTTATATTTAATTTATATGATATATAATTAGTAATATTAATATAATTATGGATGGTATTCACATTTCAAAAAATTTTAAAAATTTTTTATTTACAAAGGTTATAACCTTTGAAAATCAGACAAAATCAAAAATACAATTTTAAATTTTTATTATATAAATAAAACCTATAAAACACTAAATAATCAAACCATTAAACTGGTATACCATATATAATAAATCATAAATCTCATTTTAATTTGTATTCATTATAATTTTAAATATTCATTTTAATTATATATTTGTTTATTTTTTATAGAAAAATCAATCTCAAAATAAATAAAGAGTGAGACAGCTATAATTGTAATAATTTAGTTTTAATCAAAAAATAAATATAAGCTTATAAAAAGAAGTAAATATTTAAAAACAACAAATTATCATTTAGTAATATAATTTACTTTGATTTTGAATCATTATAGGGTTTGCATTTATATTTTAATTGCTATCAATCTTATTAATAGTAGTTTATTAATTTATGTTTTGATCATTATTATAATATCTTTCAATAAAATTACTTATATTGAATTTAAATGTCTTATAAATAGTAAGATTATTATAACTAAATATTATATTTACATTTGAAAAAAATTTAAAAATTATTATATTTTCAAAGGTTATAACCTTCAAAAATGATAAAAAATCACAAAAATAATTTTTTTATTATTTTATTATTTAAATAAAATATATAAACCACTAAATGCCTAATCATATAAATATCTACACTCCTTAACCCCAAAACCCCCAAATACTTAAACAATTAAACCTATATAACCTAAATAATAAATAATAAATTTCATTTTTATTTATATTCATTATAATTTTAAATATTCATTTTAATTATTTTTTAGTTTATTTTTATAGAAATATTAATTACAAAATAAATAATGAGTGAGACATATAATTTAAATATATTATTTTTTATGAAAAAAAAATAAGCTTATAAAAATAAACAAAATTTCAAAAATTTAAAATTTTATTTAGTAATTTAATTTACTTTGATTTTGAATTATTTTGGGTTCTGCAAATATATTTTAATTAATATCTATCTTATTAATAATAGTTTATTAATATATTTTTCGATCATTATAATAATATATATTAATAAAATTTTTTATATTAAATTTACATCAAATATAAATATTAAGATTTTTATAACTAAGTATTGTATTCATATTTTCAAAAGATTAAAAAATTATTATATTTTCAAAGGTTTAAACCTTTGAAAATCACGAAAATTCATAAAAATAAATTATTTGTTATTTCATTGATTAATTAAACCCTATAAACACCTAAATGTGCAAACTTTAAATAAATAAACTTCTTAACCCCAAAAATCACAAAAAACATAAACCATTATATAGGTATACCCAAAATAATAAATAATATATCTCTTTTTTATTAGTATTCATTATAATTTTAAATATTCATTTTAATTATTTATCAATTTATTTTTATAGAAATATTAATTACAAAATAAATTATTAGTGAGATAGATATAATTTAAATAATTTATTTTTAATCAAAAAAATATATATGCTTATAAAATGAGGCAAAATTTTTTTAAAAAAAAATTATTATTTAGTAATATATCTTATTTTGATTTTGAATCATTTTAGACTCTACAATTATATTTTAATTTATATCATTCTTATTAATACTAGTTTATTAATTTATTTATTGATCATTATTATAATATCTATTAATAAAATTATTAATATTTAGCTTATATTATATATAATTATTAAGATTATTACAACTAAATATAATATTCACATTTAAAAAAAATTTAAAATTATTATTTTTTCAAAGGTTACAACTTTCAAAAATTAAAAAAAATCAGAAAATTAAATTTTTTGTTTTTTAATTCTTTATATAATAACTATAAATCACTAAAGATCTAAATACTTAAATAACTAAACTCCTAAATCCAAAAATACCTAAATACTTAAACCATTAAACCAGTATATCCTGAATAATAAATAGTAAATCTCAATTTTATTTGTATTCATTATAATTTTAAATAATTATTTTAATTATTTATTAGTTTATTATTATTGAATTATAAATTACAAAATAAATTATTAGTAAGACAAATTAATTTAAATAATTTATTTTTAATAACAAAATTATAATGTTATAAAAAAAGCAAAACAATACAAAAATTATTATTAAGTAATATATTTTACTTTGATTTTGAATAAATTTAGATTTTGCAAATATATTTTAAATAATATCTATCTTATTAATAATAGTTTATTAAATTTTTTTTGATCATTATTATAATATCTAGCAATGTAATTATTTATATTGAATTTAAATGACTTATAATTATTAGGATTTATATAACTAAATATTATATTTATATTTGAAAAGAATTTAAAAATTATTATATTTTCAAAGGTTATAACCTTCAAAAATTAAAAAAATAATAAAAATAAATTTTTTGTTATATCATTGTTTAAATAAAACATATAAACCACTAAATGCCTAAACACTTAAACATCTAAACTTCTAAACACAAAGCCACTAAATACTTAAACCTTTAAACTCGTAATACCTTAAATATAATTTAAAAAATTTATTAAAATATTAATTACAAAATAAATTATCAGTGATACAAATATAATTTAAATAATTTATTTTTCATCTAAAAAAATATAAGCTAATAAAAAGAAGCAAAAACTAAAAAAAACTTATTATTTAGTAATAAATTTTACTTGGATATTGAATATTTTTTGCAATAATATTTTAATTTAAATCTATCAAATTAATAATAGCATATTAATTTATTTTTTCATAATTGATATCATATCTATCAATAAGATTATTTATATTTAGTTTATATTATATATAATTATAATGATTATTATTACTAAATATTGTATTTACATTCTTAAAAAATTTTAAAATTATTATATTTTCTAAGGTTATAACCTTTGAAAATGTGAAAAAATATCAAAAATATTTTTTTTGTTTTTTCATTGTTTAAATAAAACCTATAAATTACTAAATGCCTAAAAACATAAATTGCTAAATTCATAAATGAAAAAACCTCTAAATACTTAAAATATTAAACTGGTATACATTAATAATAATTCATAAATCTCATTTTAATTTTTATTCAGTATAATTTTAAATTTTTATTTTAATTATTTATCAGTTTATTTTTATAAAAATATTAATTACAATATAAAATTATTAGTGAGATAGATCTAATTTAAATTAGCCTGGTATACCCAACATAATTAAAGAAAAAATATCATATTATTTTATTAATTATAATTTTAAATATTCATTTTAATTATTTATTTGTTTATTTTTATATAAATATTAATTAAAAATAAACTATGAGTTATACAAATATAATTTATATAAATTATTTTCATCAAACAAATATGGATAAACTTTTTAAAGAAAAATAATTTCAAAACAACAAATTATTATATAGTAATATATTTTGATATCTTCTGAATCATTTTAGGTTTTTTTATTATATTTTAATTGATATCTATCTTATTAATAATAAATTATTAATTTATTTTTTGATCATTTTTAGAATATTTATCAATAATATTATTTATATTGAATTTATATGATAGGTAAATATAATGATTATTATAACTAAATATTGAATTCACATTTGAAAAAAATTTAAAAATTATTATATTTTCAAAGGTTATAACCTTTGAAAATATCAAAAAATAATAAAAATAAATATTATGTTATTTTAATTTTTAATAAAACCTATAAAAAACTAAATGCATACACAGTAAAATCAGTAAACTCCTAAGGCCCGTAATGCCTAAATACATAAACCATTAAACTGCTATATCTACTTAATAATTAAGAAATCTAATTTTTATTTCATTTTATTATTATTTTAAATATTCATTTTAATTATTTATAAGTTTATTTTATAGAAATATTTATTACAAAATAAATTATGAGTGCAACAAATATAATTTAAATAATTTATTTTTAATCAAAAAAAATATATACGCTTATAAAAGAAGTAAAATTTTAAAAATTAAAAATTATTATCCATTAATATTTTTTACTTTAATTTTGAATCAATTTGGGTTTTTGTAATTTTTTTAATTAATATCTATATTATTATTAATAGTTTATTAATTTAATTTTTAAATCTTATTAATATATATATCAATAAAATTAGTTTATATTGATTTATATGATATAAATTATTAAATTATTATAACTAAATATTGTATTCACATTTCAAAAAATATTAATAGTATTATATTTTAATAGGTTATAACCTATGAAAATGACAAAAGTTACAAAGTGTTTTTTGTTATTTATTGTTTAAATAAAACCTATAAACCACTAAATGGCCTAAAAACAATAAATCACTAAACTCCTAAACGACAAAACTTCTAAATACTTAAACTATTAAATTGGTATACATTAATAATAAATCAAAATCTCATTTTAATTTTTATTAAGTGTAATTTTAAATTTATTTTTATTATTTATCAGTTTATTTTTATAGAAATATTAATTACAAAATAAATTATTAGTGAGACAGATCTATTTTAATAATTTATTTTATCAAAAAAATATATATATGCTTATAAAAAAAGAAAAATTTTAAAAACAAAAATTTATCATTTTGTAATATATTTTATTTTGATTTTGAATCATTTTAGTTTTTGCAATAATATTTTAATTTATATCATTCTTATTAATAATAGATTATTAATTTTTTATTGATAATTATTATAATATCTATTAATAAAATTATTTATAGAGTTTACATTATATATAATTATTAAGAATATTATAACTAAATATTATATTAACATTTAAAAAAAAAATAAAATTGTTATATATTCAAAGGTTATAACCTTCAAAAATTAAAAAAATCAAAAAAATTAATTTTTTATTTTTTTATTCTTTAAATAAAAACTATGAATCACTAGAGTCATAAACACTTAAACCACTAAAACCCAAAACACCTGAACACTCAAACCATTAAACTAGTATATCATGAATAATAAATAATAAACTCAATTTTATTTGTATTCATTATAATTTTAAATATTCATTTTAATTATTTATTAGTTTATTTTTATAGAATTTTAAATTAAAAATAAATTATGTGGAAGACAAATATAATTTAAAAAATTTACTTTTAATAACAAAAAAAATAAATTAAAAAAAGAAGCAAAACATCAAAAAAATTATTATTTACAATTAAATTTGACTTTTATTTTGAATAAATTTACGTTTTTCCAATATATTCAAAAAAATATCTATTCTTATTATAATAGTTTATTAATTTATTTTTGATCATTAATATAATATCTATCAATATAATGTTTATATTGAATTAACATGTATATATTATTAAGATTATC
>JAREIK010016175.1:7500-53287 GCA_029783825.1 Sapria himalayana | reverse complement strand
ATAGATAAAATGATAGCTAGATAAAGGAATATACACAGATATAAATATAGATATATAGATATATAAATATATATAAAAATAGATTGATAAATAGATAGACAGCTAAATATTTAGATAGATATATAGATATGGGGCTAGAAAGATAAACAAATTAGAGAAAGATAGATAGATTTACATATAGATAGAAAGACATAAAGACAGATAGATAGATAGATAGATACATACATACATCGATAGATAAAGAGATAGAAAGATAGATGAATAGATAGATATATAGATAAATAGAAGATTGATATACAAATAGATTAATAGACAAATAGGCAGACAAATAGAAAGACATATAGATAGATTGACCAATAGATAGATTGATAGGTAGATAGAATGATAGAAAAAATGATAGAAAGATAGATAAGCACATTGAAACCTAGAGAAATAGACAAAGATACCTATAGACAAAAAGAAACATACACAAGATTGATGATAGAGAGAAAAACAAACATATGATAGATAGATAGATAAACAAATAGACAATTATATAGAGAAAGACCATAGATACATAGAGACATAACTAGATAGACATAAGATAGACAGACAGATAGGACAATTCTATGATATCTACTAGGCAATTAAATTGGTTGATAGATAGATAGATAAAAAATAAATAGATAAACAAATAGTGAGGTAGCCATTAGATAAATAGACCAATAGACATATAGACTTAAAAAATAGATTGATAGATTGATAGATAGAGCATATAACACATAGATAGATAGATGTATTACACATAGATATATAGATAAATAGATAGATTGAAAGATATATAGATATATAGATAGATATTAGATAGACATATTGATTGATTGAAAACTACATAATAGACATATAGATATATGGAGACATAGATAAATTGACAAATAAATGAATAAATATGTAGATATACATACAGATATATAGATAGATAGATAGACAGACTAGATAGATTGATTGATTGAGACTAACAAACACAAAGAAAGTTAAATAGTTAGATAGATTGATAAATAGATTGATTAGACATATAGATAGATTGTTAGTAATGTTAGTGAATTAGATAGATCGATAATGATAAACATATAGATAGATTGATAGATAGAAAAATAGATTCATAAATAGTTAAATAAAAGACAAATAAAAAGTTATACATATATACACTATATTGCATTAACAGACAGATAGATAATATAAAAAAAATATTGATTGATAGATTGATAGAATGATAGATAGACAAAGAGATAGAAAGATAGATAGAAAGAGTTAGATGGATAGATAGAAGATAGATTAATAGATGAGATATAATGATAGATAGATAGATAAACATAAGATATACAGATAAACAAATTAAGAAAATTAACAGATTAATAGATAAGACACATAGAAACATAGCGACATAAAATAGTTGACTGATAAGACAATTAGACTAATAGGGACAGGTTAGAAAGTTTTATATAGAGTGATATATAAATACATAGATAACTTTAATTTAGCTATACAATTATATAGATAGATTGATAAACATATAGACATATTAATATTTTGATAAATTGATATATAAATAGATTGAAAGTTAGACAAATAGAAAGATACATAGATAGATAGATATTATAGTTAGATAGATATATTTATTTATTATTGATAGATAAATTAATTGAATAGAGAGATATAAAGATAGACATAAATATAAATAGACAGATAGATAGATAGATAGATAGGTAGATAGACAGATACACTAATAGATAGATTGATAGACAGATAGATATATAGATAGATAAATGAATAGATAGATTGACAAATAAATAGTTTGATAGACATACACATAGACAAATAAGGAGATAGAGAGAAGATAGACTAGTAGACTAATTGATAGAAAGATAGGTAAATAGTTAAGCAAATAGAGAAATAAATAGATAGATAGATAGACAAATAGATTGTTAGTTAGTGATTTAGACAAATTGAAAAATAACAGATACATAGTTTGACAGATTCACAAATTGTTAGATTGATAAAAAGAGACATAGATAGATTGACAACAAGAACAAATAGAAAGTTAGATTTTGGATAGATATATTGATAGAAAGATAGATAGACAGACAGATATATAAATAAAGAAATAGACATATAGATTGTTAGACAAATAGAAAGATATACATATATAAATAGTTAGAGAGATAGATGGATAGACGCATAGAGTTATAGACTGATAGTCTAAAAGACATATGGAAAGATAAAAAGTAGATAGATAGATAGACAGATTGAAAGATAGATAGAGTTGCAAATATATAGATAGTTAGACGGATAGATAGAAAGAAAGTTAGATAGTTAGATAGTTACATTGATAGATAGATAGATAGATAGATATGTAGATAGAGATTTAGACAAATAGATAAATAGAAAAATAGGTAGATAGATAAATAGACAATTTCATAGATATATAGATAAATAGATAAATAGATATATAGATAGATAGAAAGATAGATGGATAGATAGATATAAAGATAGATAGAGAGATAGTTAAAAAAATAAATAAATAAACACAAAGATAGACTCATAAACACATATTTAGATAGTCAGATAGATACATTGACTAATAGACTGTTAGAAAAATTAATAGTTAGATATTAAGACTGATAGATCGATAGATAGACATATAGAGAGATAAATAGATATATAGATAGATAGATAGTTAGTTAGACAATTAGAAAGATAGATAAATAGATAGATAGATAGACAAATAGACATATAGAATGAAAGAAAGATAGTCATATATAAAGATAGACAAATAGTCAAATCGAATGATGGACAAATAGTTAAAAAGATAGATAATTTGATACACAGATAGGTAAATAAAGAGAAAGATAGATTAAAAGATATAAAATATATACATAAAATGATTGATACATAGACTAATATACTGATATATTTATAGACTAATAGATAATAGATAGTTGGTTTGTTAGACATATAAATAGATAGATTGATATACAACTAGATAATTAGACAGACAGACAAATAGATAGATAGATTTATTTATTTATTGATTTATTGAATGTTGACTGATAGGCAGAAAGATAGTTATTCAATTAGATAGATAGATAACTTGAAAGATAGATAATTACATAGATATATAGATTGAAACATAGACATATATACTAATAGATAGATAGATATATTAACATATAGATATATATAAATATAGATAGATTGATTGTTAAAAACATATGCAGATAGACATATAAATAGATAGATTGACATATAGATAGCTAGATAGATATATAAATAGATAGATATACAGATAGATAGAAAGATAGATATACAAATAGATAGATAGATAGTTAAATATATATATAGAGAGATAGATAGATTGATAGATTGATTGATAAACATATTGATAGATATATAGATAGATAGATATATATATATATATATATATATATATTGACATTAGACAGACAAAGAGAAAACTAGATTTATAGCTAGAAAGTCTAACAAATAGACAGATAGACAAATAAAAATATAGATATATATATAGATAAAATATCCACAGACAAATTGATAAATAAAAGAGATAGATCGACAGATTGATAAATAGATAGATAGATAGATAAATAAATAAATAGATTGACAAATAGATAGTCAGTTAGATAGATCGATAGAAAGAAAGAATGATTGATAGATAGACAGATAGACAAAAAGATATAGATAGATACATAGGCTAATAGATAGAGAGCCAGACAAGCAGATTGAAAGCAAAATAGACTAATAGAAAGGTAGATAGAGAGATAGAAAGATAAACATATAGATAGATAGAAATATTAATAAATAGATAGATAGATTGATTGATAGACAGTTAGAAAGATAGAATATTGATAGATAAAAAGATAAATTATTAGATAAATAGATAGTTAGATAGTGATATTGATAAACAGATTGATAGAGAGATTGATAAACACATATATAGACATATAGAGAGACATAAATAAACATATATATAGAGAGATTATTAGAAATATATACAGATAGATAGACAAATAGATAGACAGATAAATACTCAAAAAGATAGATGGATAGATACATAATAAATAGATAGATAGATAGACATGTAAATAGAAAGATAGATAGTAGGGAAGATAGACATATAAATAGATATATAGATAAATAATTAAATAGATTGGCAAATAGATATAATGATAGATAGACATGTAGATAGATATATTTACAATTAGATAAATGCATAGATAGATATATCGATAGATAGATAGATCGATAAATAGATGGTAGATAGATTGATTTAGAGAGAAAGATATATATATATAGCCAAATAGATAGAAAGATAGATAGACCCAAAAATAGATAGAAAGATAGACAAATAGATAGTCATTTAGATAGACACACACACACACAAATAGATAGACAGATTGATTGATTGATAATCAGATAGGTAGATAGATAGATAAATAGATAGACATATTGATAGATAGATTTATAGACATATAGATAAACAGATAGATAGACATATAAATAGATAGATAAACAAATATATATATATACACACATACATAGATAGATACTCGATAGATATATAGATAGATAGATAAATGAAAAAATAGATAGATATATATATATATATATATAAAATTATAGACAGATTGATAAATAGATAGATACATAGATTAATAGACAAATAGATAGACACATAGAGTGACATATAGATAAACAATTAAATAAACAAATTGATATATAAAAAAATATACTGATAGATAGATAGATATTTAGGCAAATAGATAGACATATAGATAGATATATAAATAGATAGATACATAGAAGATAGATGGTCAATTAGATAGATTGATATATCGATAGTAGATAGATAGTTAGATGGACATATAAATAGGCAGATACATAGATAAACATATAAATAGGCAGATAAATAGATAGATAGAAGATAGATAGACAAATAGATAGATAGATAGTTAGACAAAAAGATAGACAGATAGATAGATAGATAGATAGGCAGACATATAGATACATAGATAGATAAATATATAGTTAGATATATAGATAGATAGATAAATAGATAGATAGAAAAATATATTTTCAGATATATGGACAAATAGATTGATAGTTAGAATGATAGTTAGACAAATAGATAGATAGTTAATAGATAGATAGACGAATATATAGCAAAAAAAGATACACATACAGATATATAGATAGATAGGCAAATAGATAGATAGATACACACACACACACACACACACATATAGACAGACAGAATGATAGATAGATAGATAAACATATAGATAAATAGATATATATATATATATATATATATATATATATATATATATATAGATAGATTGACAAAGAAAAGATAGATAGAGAGATAGATAGATAGATATTTAGATATTTAGATAAATAGATATACTGATTAATTGAATGATAGATAGATAAACAGATAGATATATATGTAGAAAGATAGACAAATAGATATATAATTAGATATATATAGATAGACAAACAGATAGATAGACAGATCAATAGATAGATCAATAGACTGATAGATAGATAGACAGATAGATAGATTAATAGATAAATAGACAGACAGACAGATAGATAGATAGACAATTAGATAGATAGATAGATAGACTAATTGATAGTTAGATAGAAAGTTAGATCGATAGACAGATACATAGGTAGATAGATAAATAGATAGATATATAGATAGTTATATTGAGAAATAAATTGATAGGTAGATACCTAGATAAACAATAGATAAATAAATATATAGACAAACAAATTGATAGATCGATAGATAGATAGAAAGATTAATATACAATTTGATATATAGCTTGATAGCCATATTGATAGAGAGATTGATAGACAGGTTGATGGATATATGTATAGATTTATAAATAGATTGATTGTTTGATTGAAAACAGATAGATTTATTTATAGATATATAGATAAATAGATTAGATAGATTGATTGATTGATCGATAAACAAATATATAGAAAGATATATAGATAGAAAGATATATAGATAGAAAGATATACATATAGATATATAGATAGATCGATAGATTATTACATAGATAGATATACACATAGATAGACAGATATATAAATAGATTGATTGACAGATATATAGAAATATAGATAGACAAATAGAAAGTCAGATAGAAATAAAGATATATAGACTGATATATAGACATATAAATAAACAAATACATAAATAGATAGATAGAAAGATTGACTGATAGATAGATAGATACACACACACATACATACATACATACATAGATAGATAGATAAAAAAATAGATAGACAAAGATATAGACAAATAGAATGGCAGATAGATACACAGATAGATAGACAGATAGATAGATAGATAGACAGATAGACAGATAGACAGATAGACAGACAGATAGATCGATAGATATAGAGATAGATAGATAGATAGTTAGATAAACAAATAAAAAGAAAGAAAGAAAGATAGATAGATAAAAAGATATAAAGATAAATAGATAGATAGATAAACAGAAAGATAGATAGAATGATTGATAGACAAATAGATAAACAGATAGATATACAAATGGATAGATAGATAGATAGATAGAAAAATAGATAGATATAGAAATAGATAGACAAATAGATATACATAAATATAGGTAGATATATTGATAGGCTAATAGAAAGATAGAACGTTAGATAGATAGATAGATTAATAGATTAATAGATTTACAAATAGATAGATAAATTGATTGACTGTTAATAGACATATAAATAGACCAACAAACACATAGACATATAGACAGATAGATAGGTAAAGAGATGAATAAATAGGCAAATAAACATGTAGATATATTGATAGATAGATAGATACAAATTTAGATAGAAAGTTAGATAGATAGATAGACAATATATAGATAGAAAGATAGATTTTTAGATATACAAATAGACAAACAGATAGATAGATATTTAGATAGATAGATAAATAGATAGACACAAAAATAGACAAATTGATATACAGATTGACAAACAAATATCTATTTATCTATCTATCAATTTATTTATCTATCTATTTATCAATATATCTTTCTATCTATAGCAAGATAGGTTGATTATATATTGATTATAAAATTGATAGATATGCATATAGATAGACAAAGAGAATGATTGATAGATATATTGATATATATATATATAAATAGATCGAAAAATATAAAGGTAGACTGAAAGAAAGATGGACAGATATATAGAAAAAAAGATTGATAGAAAGATAAACAAACAGACAAATAGACAGATAGATAGACATATATATATATATATATATATATATATATATATATATATATATATATATATATATATATAGACTGACAGATTGAGATATAGAAAGGGAGATACACACATAGAAAGAAAGACAAATATATAGATATATAGATAGACAAATTGATTGATAGATATAGATATATATATATATATAGATTGATAGTCAGATTAATTAATAGATTGATAGACAATTTGATAGATTGATAGATAGATAGATTGATAGATAGATTGAGAGATATATGGATAGACAAATATGTTGATTGATAGATAGTAGATAGATAAATAGCTAGATTGATTTTTAGACAGACAAACAGATAGACAACTAGACAGACAGATAGACAGAAAGATAGATAAAAAGACAAATACACACACACACACACACACACACAAATAGATTAATAGATTGATAAAAAGATAAGCAGATATATAGATTGATTATTCAATTGATAGACATACATATTGATAGATAAATAAAAAAGTAAGATATATATATATATATAGATATAAGATAGATAGATGCATAGATAGATATACAAAAAGAAAGAAAGATAGATTGATATAAAAAATAATGACAAATAGATAAACAAACAGACAAATAGACTGACGAACTGATAGATAGATAGATATACATATAGAATAAAAGTGAGACAAAAACATAGATAGAAACACATAAAGAAGGAAAGATAGATTGAAAAATAATTTGATTGATTGATTTATACAAAGATATATATATATATATTATATTTATTTATTTATTTATTTATTTATATTTATATTTATATATATAGATAGATTGATAGACAAATTAATAGATAGATAGATTGAAAATTTGATATATAGATTGATATATAGAATGATAAACTATTTGATTGATAGATTGATAGATGATAGATATACAGACATATAGAAAAATAGATAGATAGATAGACATATAGATAAAAAGATAAATAGATAAATAGATATATAGATAGATAAAAATATAGTTAGATAGTTAGATAGATAGATATATATATATATAGACAGATAAATAGATAGATAGATATACAAATTGATAGATAAATTGAAAGAAACATAGATAGATAGACAGATATATAGATTGATTGATTGATAAATATATTGATAAATATATTGAGAAATATATTGAGAAATAGATTGATAGATAGTTTGATAGCCATATTTATAGATAGATTGATAGACTGATTAATAAACATATTAATAGACTTATTGATAGACAGATTGATAGACAATCAAATTATACAAATTGATAGAGATATTAATAGATAAAGTGATAGATTTTTAGATAGATAAACAAAATAATAGATTTGATAGATGGATAGATTGATTTGCAGATAGATCAACAGATAGATAAGCAGAAAGATAAACAGATAGTTTGATATAGTATTAAACAAATAGATAGATAGACAGATAAATAGGAAGATAAATAAACATATTGATATTTAGATAGATAGTTTGAAAGGCAGATAGATGGATAGTTTAATATACAAATAGATGTACGGATTCATAGATATATTATTAGATAGATTCATAGACAAACTGTTACATACATGGATAGATAGAAAGATAGTCGTATCAATATATTGATAGATTAACACACATATTGATAGATACATAAATAGATAAAAAGTAAGATAGATAGATAAATAGATAGATAGGTTGATTGAATTATTGATAAATAGATAGATAGATAATAAAATAGATAGATAGGTAGACTATTAGACAGACTGATAGTCTTATAGACAGAATGATAAATAGTTTTTAGATAGACAGATAGATAGATAGACAGAATAAAAAACAAACAGACACATAGATAGGCAGTTAGTTAGATAGATAGATAGTTTGATAGACATATTTATATATAGATTGGTAGACTGATTACCAGATATATTGATATACTTATTGATAGACAGATTAATAGACAATTAGATAGACAAATTGATAGAGATATTAATTGATAGAGTTATAGATTGATATATAGATTAACAAAATAATAGATTGATAGATATATGGATAGATAGATTGACAAATAGATCGACAAATAGATAGGTAGATAAATAAACATAGTTTGATAAATTATTAGACAAATTGATAGATAGAAAGATAGATAGAAAGATAGATAAACATATAGATAGATAGATATATAGTTAGAAAGATAGATTGATAGTTTGATAGATAAATAGATAGGGAGATTAATAGATATATTATTAGATAGATTCATAAACAAACTGATAAATAGATGAATAGATAGAAAGATAGTTGTATAGATATATTGATAGATAAACATACATATAGATATATACATAGACACACAAAAAGTAATATAGATAGATAGATAGGTTGATTGAATGATTGATAGATACATATATAGTAAAATATACAGATAGATAGACAGACTATTAAATAGACAATAGTCTTATAGATAGATTGATAAATAGTTTTTAGACAGATAGATAAATAGACAAACAAAATAAAAAATAAACAAACACAAAGACAGGCAGTTAGATAGATAGATAGATAGATAGAAATATAGTTTGATTGACAAATTTATAGATAGATTAATAGATATATAGATAGATAGAAATTTTGTTAGACAGATAGATTGACAAAAATATAGATAGACAAATAGATAGAAAGATAGATTGATTGATGAACAAATAGATAGAAAGATAGATAGACAAATAGATGGATAGATAGATAGACAGATAGATAGAAAAATTGATAGATTGATAGATATATAGATATATTGATACATAAAATGATACATAGATTGATAGGAATATTGATAAATAGATCGATAGATTGATTCATAGATAGATTAATAGATAGAATGATAGATAGAATGCTACAAGATACTTAGACTAGCTCTCTTCAAGCTCTCAAGCTCGTAGAGAGAGAAAATCCCAATCCCTAGAGAGAGAATCTCGCCATTGCTGCCCGGATCAAGCTCCTCTCAAGCTAAATATGGAGCAAAAAGACTTATTACTAAACAATAAGTCATTTGCATCGATATTAAGAGAGCCCGCGCCTCCCTCATGCTGCTTCGGAAACCAATACGGGAGTCCAGTGATTGTTTTTTCAACAGAAGAGATGCGCAAGTTCATGGAGCCCTTTGAATATATGCTTATTGGTAAGTTTTCTCATGGAAGGCCTCACCCGAAGGAAATACACCAGTTTATCTCCTCCTTCAAGCTTACAAGAAGGGTGAAGCTAGCTGACTAAGACGCGAAGCACGTCTTCCTGCAGTGTTATATGATTGAGGACTTTTACCGCGTATGGCATAGAGGTCTATGGAAAGTTAACGGCTTCCCCATGCATGTTTTGAGGTGGATGAAAGAGTTTAGTCCACTGGAGGAGGCGCCTTTAGCCCAGGTATGGTTTTCCTTACCGAATCTCCCATTATATTTGTTTAACCCACAATCTCTCTACAAAATTTCATCTTGTTTGGGTAAACCTGTAATTCGTGATGAAGCTACTGTTTCTATGACAAGGCCAAGCAAGGCTCGCGTGTGTGTTGAGTGTAACCTACTCACTCAGCCACCAAATATGATCTAGATCGGTAATGGAGAGGATGGGCAGAATAATGAGTTTTGGCAACCTGTTATTCCCGAAAATCTGCCTACTTATTGCATAAAATGTAAGAGACTTGGGCACGAATTGGGGGTGTGTAAGATGGGTACAGAACAATCAGAAAATGTGCAAGGGTTAGAAGGTAGAAAAAGAAAGGTAGAAAGATGGATTAGGAAGGAGGGAGGGGCTGGAGAAAAACCTGCAATTGAGGCAGGTTTAATGGAAGAAGAAGGGGGGTATATGAGAGAGGAAGAGAGTAAGTTATTAGGAGAGGGAGAGGCTAGTAATAGAGTATATCATGACGGAAGCATGGAGGAAGGAGACAAGCTAGGTGAGGGAGAAAAATGGGAGGAGGTAAAGGGTAGAAAGAAGAGGAACAAGAAAATTAAAACTAGAATAATTTTAAAAGAAAAACTGGAGGACTATAGCTGGATAGATGATGACCTCTTGGATTTCCCAGAGGAAGATGCAGAGGTGTTTAGGTGTCCTTCAATAGGTAGATAAGAAGAGGAGCATGCTTTCTATATAGAAAAGGGGAAGGATGATTTGGATATTTATGAGGAAGATTGGACAAAGCACACTAGAACTCAAGCCAAGGAAGCTATAAAAATAATGGCAATGCAGCTTGGGTGGAAGGATAAATATTATGAAAAAATACAAGTAAACTCGAATGCAATTAAGATCCCAAAGAATAAGAAAAAATATTTAAACACAAAATATGAGACTAAGTATACAACTAGATCCCAATCTAAGCTAGGAATTAATGGATAGATGCCTTTATTGGAACATAAGAGGGGTTGCTAATAATCCCTCGATAAATAGGTTAAAACTATTAATTAAAACTCATAGAATTTCTCTTGTAGTCATTGTGGAGCCTATGATCCAGAAGGATCAATTAATTAACTACAGCCAAAAACTAGGGTTTAACAATGCATATGCTAATATAAATAGTAAACTCTGGATAATGTGGCATAATTATTTGGACATTGAAATTTTAAAAGATACAGATCAGGTAGTACATTTAAAAATAAATAAAGAAACAGATGAAATAATATCGGTTGTATATGCTAAAAATGATAATTAGGAATGCACTGTGGGAGGAAATGTAGAATATCGCATCTAGGAATGCACCCTGGATTATAGGAGATGATTTTAATATAATCAGGAGCAATCAAGAAAAGAAAGGAGGTAAAACCCCGGATCCAATAGCAATGTCACAATTTAATGAGGCGATCTCAAACTCGAAATTAATGGAAATAGATTTCACAGGTTCAAGTTACACTTGGTGTAACAACTGGAGTAAAAGAAGCACAATTTGGGCTAGACTGGACAGAGTACTGTGTAATGCTAAATGGGTAGCTTTGCATGGGGTCACAGGGCTAAGACACCTAAATAGAACCTGTTCGGATCATTGCCCATTGCTCACTACAATCTATAAGATTAACCGAGTATCAAGCAACTTTAAATTTCATAATATGTGGGAAAAGCACGCTGGCTTTGAAAAATTGGTAGCTGAATCTTGGATGGAGCCAGCAATGGGGAAACTGATGCAAGTATTAATGGTTAAGCTTCATAGATTAAAAAAATGTCTAAAAATATGGAATAAAGAAGTCTTCGGAAATTTAAATCAAATAATAAAGCAAGAAGAGGAAAAAGTAGAAAATCTGGAATTAGAATACGATAATAATAACATAGAGGTAAAGAGACAGGAACTAAATAAGGCTAAAAGGGACTTGAGGCTTAAGTTGCATATGGAGGAAGTATACTGGAAATAGTGTTCAAAAATTAAATGGTTGAAAGATGAAGATAGAAACACTAAATTTTTTCATAACATGTGCAAAATAAAGGCTCAAAAAAATAAAATCAAGGGCCTAAAAACTAATGAGGGAACATGGGTTGAAGATGACAAGCAGATAGGAATCCTCTTTGAGGAATTTTTTAAAAGTCATCTATGCAGACAGGCTCCTCAGGTAGGAAACTCATTAATGGATGGGATCAACACAGTCATCTCAAAAGAACAAAATCAAATGATGGAGAAGATCCCGGAGGAAGAAGAGATTAAAAATGCAGTGTTTAATCTGGATAAGGATAGTCCAGCAGGGCTAGATGGCTGGAATAATTATTTTTTTCAGTTAAACTGGCTCATTATCAAAAAAGATCTTGTTCCTGCAATTGCAAATTTTTTTGTAGGGGCGGGCATTCCTAAGGCATGGGCAAACTCTTTCATAGTGCTAATCCCCAAAAAAGAATCACCTCAAAAATATGAGGATTTTAGGCCTATAAGTTTATGTAATGCAATTTATAAGATCCTTGCTAAAATAATTCAAAATAGACTTAGTAATATTTTACCATTTATAATATCACAGGAACAAATAGGATTTGTTAAGAATAGATTAATGATTGAAAATATTAGATTAGCATCAGAAATGATGAAAGAAATAGCATTTAAAACGAGGGGAAGTAACTTAGTAGTTAAGCTAGATTTATCTAAGGCATTTGATAGAGTAGAATGGCATACACTATGTTTCGTTATGAGAAAATTTGGTTTCTCTGAAACATGTATTGATTTAATATATAGATGTGTAACTAGCATTTGGGTTAGAATCATTGTAAATGGAATGAAAGGTGAAGAATTCAAACCAAGACGTAGCTTGAGACAGGGAGACCCAATATCGCCCTTATTATTTGAAATGTACTTAGAATTGTTAATTGTTAATTTAAATAAAAGAATGTCAGAGGGCATAATAATCACCTTTAGATAGCCAAAAAATACTCCGAGAATAAGTTGTTTAGCTTATGCAAATGATATTATTATTTTCACAAATGCGAATAAAAGTTCATTGAAGAACCTGATGGACCTTCTACAATTATTTGAGAAGGAAACAGGTCAAGCCCTTAATAAGGATAAAAGTCAATTTATGTTAGCAAAAAAATCCTCCGGAAAAGTGGTAAAAAAAATTTAAAACATAACGGGTTTTTAACATAAAAAAGATGCTTTAGTATATTGAGGTTGTCTGATATACGAAGGAAGGCTGAAAGAAAAGTATCTAAGCCTTTACATGATAAAATGAGAAGGAAAATAGCTGGTTGGAAAGTAGATCTATTAGGATTTGGTGGGAGGATTACATTAATCTCTCATGTTCTTCAAAGTACACTGGTACATATTATATCAGTCATACACCCACATAAGAAATTCACAAATAAACTAGAAATGGAAATGGCAAATTTTTTATGCGGTAAAAAAATGGAAAGCAGAAAATTCACTGGAAAAATTGGAAAGACATTTGCTATCCAAAAGCGGAAGCTGGGTTAGGCATCATTAATTTACAGTACATGGCGGCTGCCTGGGATTGCAAAGATTGGTGGAGGATAAAAAAATTATTCTCTCTTGGCATAATATATGCGAGCAAAATATCTAGAACAAGAACACAATTACGTTAAGCAGAAATTAAATAACTGGAAAGCATTAGAAAAACAAAAGGAAATAATAGATGCCCATTCATTACTGAAAAAATCGGGATGGAAATGGACCCTTAATCCACAAGGTAATTTTACGTTAAAGTCAGCAAAAGAATTGATAAGAAGGAAAAAACCTATGCAATCTTTATTTAAATGGGCCTGGAAAGCAGGTATTCCACAGAAAATGTGCTCGCTGCCATGGAAAGTTCTGGTAAATGCACTGCCTGTGGATACTAATGTGAAAAGAAAATGTGTTAAAATGGCCTCCAGATGTGAATGTTGCTTTGCAGAAGAAGAATCAATGGATCATCTATTCTCAAGTGGAAGAATCGCTGCAGTAGTCTGGAGGGAATTAGGAGACCTGATACAAATAAGTAAAAAAGAGGATAGAATAATTGATAGAATTAAGAATTGGGAGAATATAAACTCTAGCAGTTATATCAAAAATTGGCTCACTCAGAATCTACCTCATATAGTAATATGGTGCCTATGGAAAGCTCGTAATAAGAGTAAATTTGAGGGTATAAGAATGAATTCAAATGAAATTATAAAAGATATTATTAAAGAAATCAGGAATATATCAAGTATAAACCCTATAAAGGTTGATGGTTCTTGTTTAAATAAGGTAGCTGGAATGTTTTGGGGCCTCGCTATCACAAATATGAAACAGGGGTGGGTAAAAAGTATAAGTTGGAATAAGCCTCCGGAAAGTAAAATATCACTAAACACGGATGGTAGCTTCAATAGGGACACTAGTATAGCAGGTGGTTGGGGGGTAATAAGGGATTCAAACGGGTATGTGATAAAAACATTTACATTGGCTACAGATTCATTCTCAGCTCTCCACTCGGAGATAAAAGCTTTGAATATAGGATTAAATATCTGTATAAAGTTAGATTTAGAAAATATACAAATTCAAGTAGACTCCATGCTTTTGGTAGATTTAGTAAGTGGAAAAATAATTCTTTGGAGGTATGAGGAAGAAATGGAAATTATTTTGAACCTCATTAAACTGCTTAATGCATCAATCTTACATATATATAGAGAAGCCAATACTTTGGCGGATAGCCTTGCAAGATTAGGTTCGATAAGAGGAGAACATGAATTTGATGAGGTTTCGATGCCAGAAAAACTAAAAAGAATAGCGAAATTAGACAGGAAGGCCTTCCCTTATTTAAGATTCAGGAAGGGTAGTATTAACAGAAAAAATAGAATATGAGAATTATAAGAATATAAGCTGTTAACTGTTATGGTATTGTGGTAGCTTCTGTGAAGGGGAATTTCTGTCTCTGTAGGTTAATAGGTATGTACATTATGGAGGCAAAGGTAATAGGGCAAGGTAAGATAATGGTTGATAGCATATTTTACTGTAGCTTCTTTTTTCTTAGCAGCGAAGTTAATTGTATAAACAACCAGAAAATCTAATAGCTGCTGGAATTTTGGAATGTGCTATTTTTTGTATGGTTAATTTAGATGCTAAAGTGCTAAATGTTGCTGTTTTTTGTATTTTGCTTGTGTTTTTGCTGCTGTTGTTCCTTTTGTGGCTTTTGTTCCTTTTGTATGGTTAATTTTTTGTATTTTTCTGTTTTTTGTATTTTGTTTGAGTTAATTTAACAGCGAAGGTAATAGGGCAAGGTATTGTTGCTTGTGGCTGTTGTTCCTTTTGTGTTTTTGCTGCTGTTCCTTGTTAATTTTGTATTTTTGCTGCTGTTCCTTGTTGCTTCCTTTTTGTGTTTTTGGTTGCTTCTGTTTTTTGTGAAATTGCAGATTATATATATAGTGCTCTCGAAAAGAACACATAATTATAAGTTGATTTGTCAATGGTTTGCTTGCTACTTCCTGAGTTGGATGTTTCTAGTGGCAGATAAACATGTTACATTCTCGGATGATTCACCTGGTCCTGTGGGTGATCAGCAGACTTGCAGTAGATCCATAGAACACATACATCACCCTGGTTCGGAGGGGTGTTTAATGATGGATTTATCTGATAGGCTCGTGAAAAGCTGAAAAAGACAGAACATTTCTAATAAAAAAGGCACGACAAAGGAAACGAGAGTGAATGGAATTCTTGACCACTAGAGCGTGAAAAAAGAAGGAGGATGGTCGATGAACACATGGGAACGATGCGAACAACAGGAGTCGGGACACGGGGAAGACGGGAAGTCAGATGATGAGCACAGGAAACGTGGATCATAGAAACACAAGGGGCCGAACAATAAACAAAAAAAAATAAAAGAAAAGATGGGCCGAAAATAGAGGCCAATCAAGTGGCCAGACAAAGCAGAACAAAGCAAGCCAAAGCTCCAGCTTATTCTAGTTGAAATCTAGTTTATAAAATGAATAAATGCTATATTTGATAAAGATATTTAAAATCCAATATGTTATCTAGTAGGCTTAAGGTTTAAGATGGGTGTAAGAGGGTGAAGGGTAGATGTAGGTTGTAAAAATGGTATTCGTCCGCCAAAAGAGAGGGTTATTAATAATAAAACAAACTTTAATAAAAAAAGATAGATAGAATGCTACACAGATTGATAAACAGATAGATAGTTATATAGATACCTAGATAGATAGATTGTATAATAAATAGATAGATTGATAGATAGACACATAGAAATATAAAAAGAATTGTAGATAAATAGATAGATATATAGATAGAAAAATAGATAGATTATTAGACAAATAGATACATAGATAGATAGATAAACAGATAGATAGATAGATATATACACAGATAGATATATACTTAGATAGATAGGTAGGTAGGTTGATAGAAAAAAAATTAATAGACATCTAGTTAATTAGAAAACTAGACATATCAATTGATTTATTGATAAATATATAGATAGATAGATAAATAGATCGAAATATAAATAAATAGATAGATTGATTGATTGATTGATGAAAAGAAAGATGATAGATAGACAAATATTCATATAAATAGATAAATAGATAGACAAATAGACATATTGAGAGATAAATAGATATACAAATAAATAGTTAAACAAAAAGACAGATAGATAAAGAGAAAGAAAGGGAGATAGATAGACAGATAAATAAACATATAGATCGATACATAGATTGTAGATAGATGATAGACAAATTGATAATAAGATATATTGATGATAGATAGTAAGATTAATAAATAAATTAATAGACAGAGAGATAGATAGATTAATAGACAAATTGATATAAAGATTGATAGATAGATTGATATATAGATTGATAGATAGATTGAAAGAAGATAGATATACAAATTGATAGATTATTAGATACACAGATAGATATATAGATTGAAAGACTGATTGAGTGATAGATATAAAAATAAACAAATTATTAGACTAATAGATAGACAAATATAGAGACAGGCAGACAAAAAGATAGATATATAGATAGATAGATCAATAGATTATTAGACAAATAGATAATACATAGATAGATATATAAATAGATAGATAGAAAGATAGATAGATACATAGAAAGAAAGAAAGATAGACATATAGATAGACATATAGATATGTGCGTATATATATATATATAGATATATAGATCACAATTTAATTTGATAGACATTCAGATAGACATATAAATAGATAGATAGACAGACAAATAAATAGACAGATAGATAGATAGATATACATAAATATAAATAGATTGATAGTTTGATTAATCTATAGAAAGATACATAGATAGATAGATAGACAAACAGATAGATAGACTAAAATACAGACAATTACACAATTTAATAAATAAATTGATATATAGATTCAAAGATAGATTAATAGATAGATTTATAGACTGGTATATAGACAGATTGATAGACTGATAGATAGACTCATTAATAGATAATTGATAGACTTAATAAAAGATATATATATATATATATATATATATATATATATATATATATATATATATTGATAGATTAATACATACATAGATAGATAGATAGATAGATACATAGATATATAGACAGATAGATAGACAGATAGATAGACAGATAGATAACTATACAGACAGACAGATAGATAGAAAAATAGATTGTCTGATTTTTAGACAAATAGATATATAGAAAAATATATAGACATATTGATAGTTAGATAGATAGATATAGAGAAAAAAAAATAGATAGATAGATAGGATGACATATCATATAGATAATTAGAAAGATAAAAAATAGATAGCCAAATAGATAAAGAGATAGATATACATATAGATTGATAGATAGATAGATTAATAGGTAGATATAAAGATATATAAATATATAGACAAATAGATAGACTTATATATAGACAGATAGATAGACAAATAGATAGACAAAAGTATAGATTGACAAATGGATAGATAGAAAAATAGATTACAGTTAGATAGATCGATAGATAGACAGATAGATAGATAGATAGATAGATATACAAGTAGAAAGTCAAATAGATAGACATATAGATAGATAGATAGATGGACAAATAGATAGATAGATAAATAAATAGATAGACAAGTAGATAGGTTGACAAAAAGAAAGACAAATTTATAGATAGATAGGCCAACAGACAGATATATATACACACATATACATAGATAGTTTAATAGTTAGATTATAGACAAATTGATAGACATAATGATTGACCGATTGAAAGATAGATTCTTAGTTTTATAGATAGATTTAAAGACAGATTGATAGATTGATGGATAGATAAATAGATAGATAGAATTATTAGATAGATAAATAGACAGGTAGATAGGTAGACAAATTAATAGACATATAGATATATAAATATATAGACAGATTATTAGATAAATAGACAAATAGATAAATAAATAAATAAATAGATTGATTGATAGTTAGATAAAAGTTATAATGATAGATAGATAAGAAGAAATCTAGAGAGAGATATATAGAGATACATAGATAGATAGATAGACAGTTAGACAGATATATAGATAGATAGATAGATATATATATATAAGTTGATAGATAGCCAAACAGACAGATAGATAGATGGATAGATAAACACATAGATAGATAGATAGACAAATAGATACATAGACACATAGATAGACATACTGATAGATATAAAGGTAGGTAGTCTGGTAGGCAGATAGTCAGGCAAGTAGATAGATCAAGAGACAAACAAATAGATAGAAAAACATATATTTATATAGATTGATATGCAAACAAACAAATATAAAGATTGATAGATTGATAAAAGTAAGACAAATAAACATATAAATAGATAGTTTAATAGAAAAATTGATTGACAGATTAATAAACAAATAGATAAATAGATTGATATATAGATAGATAGATTGAAAAATAGAAAGATAGATTGATAGACATATTGATATACATAATGAAAGATAATTAGATAGATAGATTGATAGCCAATTTGATAAAAATATTGATAGATAGATAGATAGATTGAGAGGTAGTTTGATAGAAAGATTAATAAACAGATGGATAGATAGATATAAATAAATAGACATATAGATAGATCGATATATAAATAGATATATAGATAGACAAATAGATAGCAAGAAAGATATACAAATTGATAGATTGATTATTAGACAAATAGACAAATAGATATATAGATAGATATATAGATAGTTAGTTAGATAGATAGATAGGAAGATAGATAGATATGTAGATTGGTAGATAGAAAGATAGGATGATATATAGATAGACAGACATACAGATAGACAAATATTTAGACAAATAGATAGAATGATATATAGAAAGATAAATAAACAACTAGATAGACAGATAGATAGACAAGTGGTAGACATATAGATATATAAATAGATATATATATATATATATATATAGATATATAGACTAATAGACTGATAGATAGAAGGATAGATAGATAGATAGACAAATATATATATATATATATATATATATATAGATATATGGATAGATAGACATATAGATAGATAGATAGATAGAATGATGGATTGATTGATTGATGGATTGATAGATTGATAGAAGGATTGATAGATAGTTTGATAGATAGATTGAAAACAAATTGATAGGCACATTCATAGATAATTAGATAGAAAGATTGATAGATGGAAAGATAAACAAACAAACAGATAGATAGATATATAGATTGATATATCGATATATAGAGAGTTAGATAGATAGATATATAGCTAGATAGATAGTCATATTATTTGACAGATACTTGTTGATAATATTTTGATAATTAAAAAAATATGAGTCTTTATGTTTTTTATATATTTATTATTTAAATAATGTTTTGATAATAGAAATTTAAAATATTTTGTTATTTTTAAAAATTGCAAAAACACTCATCTTGTTGTCCAGAGAGCAAGACAACCCTAACTAGCTTCTCCGCCTCTCTCTTTGACATGTATACATCATATACTAATATTAGAGTAAGAAAGATTTTTTTTTTGCGGTGAGATTCCTATTGATTTTTTGTATTCTTTCTATCCTTTCTATTGTTCATCAATTATCTTAATGCAGGATTGTGTGTTTTGATTCAGGTTTTGTTTTTTCTAAATTTATATCTTGCCCAGCTTATGTATATTCTCCCATTAGAACTTGTTTACAAATTTCACCAAAAGCTCCATGGTTGGTCATGGTAATGCTAGTGTTTGGATGGATACTCGATCATATCTAGCCACAAGAGCAAAGAAAAGGTGAGATATTTTTTGATTAACCAATATGTAATAACCACTAGTGGTTGGAATTGCATGAATTTGTTCCTTCGGTTTGAATTATTTCCTACTATGGATGAGTATGATGATGAACTATTCTACAATTATATTGACGCATACGACGAAGCGACGGTGCTTGCATTGAACCAAGAGAGGGACCATATGGTAGTAGAAGCTACAAAGTTGATGGATGGATACAATGAAGCTATGCGATCAAAATCATTGGTACAAGCACACAAAGAGGAGAAGAAATATTCTAAGAAAGCTGCATGAGAGCATGGTGCTATAGGGGGTGGTGGAGCATAGCATCCCTTTTATAAGCCTTGGGACCGAGAAAGAGTTCTGGTTGCAGAGAGGCTGGGTGTGAACTTTGATGCCCAAGCCCGGCTCATGGCTTGTCTTCCAAGTTTTAATCTAAGAGTTTTTAGAGATATTTTCTTAGATTTTATTAATCTTCGCATTTCTTATTTATGTTGATAGTGAAGAGTTGTGCCATCTGTCATGTATAAATGGGATAATAATAATTTGTCACAGTAATGAAATTAAATGGCAAAAGATATAATATCAACAATATGTAATCAGATAGCCTCGGATTGTCCATTTGTCAGATATATCATGCTGTTGAAATAAGGGTCTTACTCTAACCTAATCCCACCCCATGGGCCTCGGGCTTATATATGAGCCTCTGTATGATAAAAGATGTAATATATGATAGGTTTGTAGAGAAGCAGATTTTTTACTTTCTTTTATGTAATTCTTCACACTAATACTACATTCTCTATTTCTCTCTCTCTCTCTCTCTCCCTCTTTCATTCTTTCTCTGTCACACTCTCTCCCTCTCTCTCCCTCCCCCTCTCTCTTCCTCTCTCCCTCTCTCTCGCTCTCTCTCTCTCACTCTCTCTCCCCCTCCCTCTCCCTCTCTCCCTCCCTTTCTCTCCATCTCTCTCCCCCCTCTCCCCCCTCTCCCCCCTCTTTCCCCATCCTCTCTCCTCCCATCCTCTCTCCCCCCTCTTTCCCCATCCTCTCTCCTCCCATCCTCTCTCCCCCCTCCCCCCTCTCTCCCTCTCTCCCTCTTTCCCCCCTCTCTCCCTATCTCCCTCTCTCTCTCCCTCTCTCTCCCTCTCCCTCTCTCCCTCCCTCTCTCTCCCTCTCCCTCTCTCCCTCCCTCTCTCTCCCCCCCTCTCTCCCCCCTCTCTCTTCCTCCCTCTCCCCCCACTCTCTCTCTCTCCCTCCCTCCCTCCCTCCCTCTCTCTTTCTCTCTCTCTCTTCTTGTCTCTCTTTTCTTCTATCTCTCTCTCCCTTCCCTCTCTCTTATTGTCTCTCTCTCTCCATCACTCTCTCTCTTTCTCTCACTTTAATGATCTTTTTACTTTAAGTAATTTTTGGAATTTTTAAATTATAAATTATATCAAATAATATTGTTTATGCCTTTAAATTTATTTCATATTATATTCATATAAAATAATATGAATTCTTAAAAATTTATAACCAATTTTATATATATATATATATATATATATATATATATATATATATATATATATATATATATTTTATAATATGATAATGAAAAAATATAAAAATTAATATTATTTTTTTTATTTATGAAATAATATTATAAATTTATCCATATATTATAAATAATATGAAATGTTATAAATTTTGTATGGATATACATTTATATAATTTATTCATAGTTATATTAAATAATATGTTTTTTAATAAATCAAATAATATGCAAATTTGATTACCAATTACTAGTATTCATGGTTATTAGTATTATTATTATTTTTTCTTCATTTTTATAACCATTAATAAATTTTTTTATTTTAGAAATTCATTTCATTAATTTATAAATAATTTTACAAAAAATAACCATTAAAACTTTATAAACTATTAACCATAAATTTATTTATTTATGAAATAATTTCATTTATGGTTAAATAAAAATTTATCTCATATATTAAATTTAAATAAATAAATTTTTATAATTTTATTTTACTTTTTATTTTTGTCTCTTTTTTTATATTTATAACCATTTTTAAAATTTTTGTTTCATTGAATAATAAAAATGCTAGGGCATTCAAGCACTAAAACTATATTTCTGATCCTTGCAAAGAAAGGAGAAGAAAAATGAGAGCAATTTACAATTCCACCTCTTCTTATAACCAGGTAAAATTATCAATGTTCTTCTCCTTTAGAATACTAATTACATTTCTCTCTCTTTCTCTCAATTTTATTTTCACTGGTGGAGTTTGGTTTATAAAGAATAGAAAACTAAAAAATTATAATAACTAAAAATTAAAATATATAGAATTCAAATAATAATTATATATTACTATTTTTAAATTAACACAAATGAATCCAAAATTAAAACCAAATAAACTAGATATACCCAACTATTGGCAGTCTTAACTATAATATCCTAAAAAAGTCAAGTAACTAGGAATTCAAATTTTAACTAGGCCTATTTTCTATTAATAGTTTGATTTTTTTAATAGATCCTTAACATATCTATTTTCATTAGTGATCTAACTTTTAAGTGATTTAATTAAGTTGATTATTAAAAATAATTTAAAAGTTAGCCTTCATGACAATTATAAATATATGATGCTGATTATAGCCACAATATATCATGTATAAGTGTGAAAAGATTCATTAAAATTAGAAATTTGACTTAGCTATTTAGATTATAGTCAAAAGTTAAAATGATTAACTAAAAGTGAAATCCATTAAAAATTATAATTTAATTATTATTAACTCTGTATGTGCATCCATATGAATCGATAGTCAATTGGTTATGAGTGTTTCATAAAGAGTCAAATGATGATAATTTAAAATGATGATAGACTTAATATATTTTTTGTTGAGCTAAATTTTGGCAAAATGCCATCTTGAAATAATTAGAAAAGAATTGCTTTTGAGTGTTACATAAAGATATTATTACTAGCAACTTAAAATGATATTTAAACTAGTTTTTAATAAACTTACTTGAAACTTGCAAAGACATGCTTTTATATCTAATTATAGTAAATTAATAACTATTTTTGTGATATTATGGTAGAAGAAAAATTGAAGACTACTAAGTGTGAGTGTGTATAGATTGAATACACCAAAAAAATACACACACTCATATATAGACTAAGGTAAATCCTTCTGATTTTTAAGCCAAAATAAATAATATTAGTGTTAATCATGTATGAAAACTACTTGAGTGAGAGTTAGCCAAATTAATTGTCCAAAGTAAATTCTTATGATTTTTTTAATACACACACACACACATAGATGATTAACACAATTGTTGTTAAAAGTAAGAGTGTATAGATTGAATGCAAGTTTAGCTTCTAATTATAATATATGATTATCATTGCTTGTGTATTCACTGCACCAATTTTTTCTTTATTAGTTTCAATAGGAAACTTTTCTTTTAACCAAGGCTTGTGTATTCACTACACTAATTTATTCTAGAACAATTTAATTAAAAGAAAATCATATATTTTCAAGTGTATGATTCAAACGAGTTTAGAAATGATGGAAGTTTTGACTCTTTATTGTGCTTGTGTTAGAGATAATAGTTTGGGTTAAGCCAAAATATTTAATATTATAATTGGAAATTAAGTTAGGTAAAACTAATATCTCAGAGAGTTTGGTTGCTCACATTGATTTAGTAGGCAAAAAATACTCAACCTAGATCTTTGTTGCTCATTTAATTGGCTATTAAATGAGCAATGATATTAGTGACTAGAATCATACATGTTGAAGAATGAGCTTGGAATTTTAGAATTCATACATCTTTTGGTCAAAAACATGGATCATCATTTTGAGAATGTGGTAGGGTTGAACTACAACATGATGATCTTATCTGCCTCATCTTTCAATTCTTCACGTGAAGTAATTTAACTTAGTTTTTTTTGATTTGTGATTTCTTAATGGTAAGTGTGAGCTCGACATCATTTCCATTTGGAAAAGGCACATTTTATGTTGGATTAGATGGTCATGAATGGTGCATCATGGAGACGAATAAGTCTAATATCCTCATCCCAATCCAACTGATGGAGAAATCATCGTGATAATGTTTTAAATGTTGTATGCAAACTAATGTACTATTTCTATTCATTTTCATGCATATAATGGATGCATTTCATGTGTTCAAGGGATTAATGTTTATGTGTCATTCAACTTTAATTTATAAAAAATGATAAAAATAGAATATGAATTATGATTGTTATTGTTCTCAAATTTCATAACATTTTTCTTAGCAAATCTTCCATTGAATAAGTTTATATCTTTGATAATTCTCTTGTTTTTTATGGCTTTCACCCTTAGGCTCTTTTGTGGTTCAAACAACAAGTTGAACAATGACTCTTCTTAACCAACATTTCACTGTTTCTTTCTCTAAGAAAAATTATTCTTTTTTTTTATTTTTTTAAAGTTCTGATGGTCAGGGTCTATGATATCACTTTAGAAAGTAAAAATGAAATAACGTGACTTTATTAACCATGATTCGTGATTAAATATAACCAATGAGATTGGAGAACCCTGAACAGTATGAGAAGCTCATTGTCTGAACTATATACAAACTAGAGATATATCTCAACAAAAAAAAACATAATCAAGCATTATATTTTTTTATCCATGACAACTACTAGATTAACACACAATGCAAAAATGTCTTCTTTCTTCTTAATAAAAAATTGTAGCTGCTAATTGTTCTTTGGACCATTTATGTATCTTTTATAGACTACTTTACTTTCAAGAATACATCACAGAAACTTAGTGAAATTTATTGGATATTGTCAAGAGGGATGCAATATGCTTGTTTATGAGTTCATGCACAATCGAACATTGAAGGAGCATATTTATGGTAACTAAAATTTTATATAAAATTCAATCGATATCAACTGAGGTAGCCATTAATGCATGTAACATTGATAGGCCAGGCCACAAATGGAGAAAGTATTAATTGGATCAAGTAGCTCGAGATTGCAGAAGATGCTGCAAAAAGATGCTTTTAAAAGTTCTTATCAATGTTTGATTTATTTTGCAAGCATATGCTGTTAAAGAAATTATAATATTTGCCTTTTCAAGGATTGAGTTTCTTCATATGGTCCATGTTCGTGCAATTATTCAAAAGGATTTAAAAACAAGAAATACTCTTCTTGATAAAGATTTGAGAGACATTGCAAATGTGCTGCTGCATTACTTGCTGGTAAGCCAAATATTTTTGATTTCATTTAACTAGTAAAAGCCTATTTTTTTTAAGTAGCAGCTAGTAGTGAGGATGGCCCCTTCTTTTTTTAATGTCACATCTTAAAAGGAATAATAATCATAGAATGTTGATTTATTCATATCCCATTGCAAATGTGATGAGTAAAAAATTGTAGAATGTTCATAAAATAAACAATTATTGATTTTAAAAATTATTTTTGTTCCAATTAATTGTATTTTACTAATGATTTATTTTTTGATAATCAGTCTCACTTCCATGGTCATTATATGACCGTGGAAGATTGAACCATCGTGGGAGACAAAAAGGCCGATTCAACTCCATCACAATCAAAGCCTTTGATACTACTGTTATCCTTCTTGAATAAATGGCAAAAAAATATGCACTTTGCAAATGGAGGAAAGAAAAAAAATATGGTTAAGAATGTTCTAACTATTTTTCAGCATGTGGCTTAGTGTTTGTGGGCGCATGGTCCAGCTAGCAATGATGCCATGAGATGTTGTGCCGTGGATGCACAGCCGTGGTGCATAACTACCTGGAAGTGCACAGTGTGTGCATGGTGCAGTGAACGTGCATGTGTTCTTCAGGTATTGGATGTGCGCTATGTGTATGTTTGATGCATCCATGGTGCAGTGTGTACAACATATGGGTTGTGTTCATTGTGTTCTTTTTTTATATGTATCAAAGAGAGTGATTTTCCATGTAGAATTAAGGGAGTAAAAACTATATCGTTGTTATGAAAGTGGCCACTTCTTTCGTGGTTCTATCACTATTTGACTACTACAATAAATGTTAAAAGTTTTGTGTGTAATCAAAAATATTATAATTAATTTATTTATATTTGGCAAAGTTTTTTATTTTCTATTTTATCACATGAACTTGTGGAGGAGGATGTGTTGTTGGAGTGTTGTTGCTATATAAAAACACTCGATTGATGCTAATCCCGATTGTTTATGATGTAGAAAAGAGAGAGAGAGGAGATTAATTGCTCACTACATGTTTATGATGGAGCAGGAAGTGGTTGAGATACGAGTTGTAGATTAGGAAGAAGTGACAAGGCTAGAATCCAATACATGTAATGACTACGGAGCTTGTGAAATCCCAAAAAAATGAAAAAATAAATAATATGATTTTGTTTCTTAAAAAAAGGGCAAATTAGTATTTTTGCAATAAAAAATATGCTGAAAATTTTAGAACACTAATGATTAAATGGATTTCATTATTGAATTTGGTTTAGAAAATATAGCTATGGTGACAAATTTAATCAAAATTTGAGGAAGTCAGAATTTAGTTTTTATTTATTTATTTATATAATTATTGAAATAATAAAATAAATTAAAAATAATAATAAAATAGAAAAAGAAGACTGCACCACAACGGCATCACGTGGCTGCACATTACGCGGTCATGTGTAAAAAAAATTAAAAAAAATTAAAAAAAATTAAAAAAAATTATAATAATATTAATTTTTTTAATAAAATATAATATAAAAAAATAAATGTCATGAATCTGGAAAATGGTATGATGCTTGATAGGGAAAGAAAAATAGAAATATACTTCTGGAGAGAGAGAGAGATATCACTGTGCAAATGAAAAAAATATAAATAATCCATTGATTTTATTTTGATCGTAATAGATTATTATGGACTAGGAATAGAATAGTCCAAGAACTAAAATTGCTCTGCGCGACAAGATCTTTTATTTGATATCAAATTTATAAAGTTTCCATGAAATTTTACAGAAAGTAGTGGTTTTCTCTTATCAGAATTTATTTCTATTTAAAAACCATAAATGATCATGTTTTATATTTCAATTCAAATTATTAAAAATATCATTGAAAATGGTAAATTGATGAAAAGTTTTTGTATTTAATTTAGTAAAATTTAGTGTAGGTGAATTGGGTTTGGATTATTATAATTGTGTCTGAAATATTATTTAATCGTAAATAACATAATTACATTTCATATGCACAGAAACATTCCATATAAATGAATGGTTGCATTATATATATATATATATATATAGGTATATGGATTGCATTTGGCGAAATTAAATTGAGATAACATCCATACTAAGTTACGTAGTATTTTTCAGGAGCATGACTAATATAAATTTGCGAACTCAGATTGAGACAACGTCTAAGCTGAGTTACATGGTGGTTTTTAAAAATATCCAAGGAAAAAAATATCTTGTCAGAAAATGTCCAATATGTTTTTTGGAGGATGTCCATATTTCTTGGAGTAAATCTAAGAAAAGTATATTTTGTTCGGAGAAATGTCCAATATGTTTTTCGAAGGAAGTCCATATTTTTTTGGAATAATTCCAAAAAATAAATATTTTTATAGATATATATACTTATATATATATATATATATGTATGTATATATATACCTATATATATAATATGTCACACTTGGCTTTGGCATGTGTGAGAGAGTCGATGGGACTCAGGATTATGGACATATATACATTTCATCCATAATTGCATTCATGTAAATAATTACTTGACTGAGTATTGATATATATCCATGATGTTTTACATGCACTTAGAAAGGATGTAGTCTAGTAGAAGTTTACTTCTACTGAGCTTTGCTCATTCCGTTGCGGGACCTCTTTCAGGTATAGTTCCAGGATAGATGACGGATCCATATGCGAGATCACACATGTGAAGAGAAGCTGGTTGTGGCTTGAATAATAGACTATGTATTTTAATTCCGCTGAGCAAATAAAATGAAAAAAAAATGTATGGTACTTTGAGAAAATTTTATTTTATTACACTTCATATTATATTATGGGATGGGACCCCATTGGATGGGGTGTCATAGTGCTACCTTCAAAAAGTGCTCATTTGGAATGACACATGCATGGTTATTCATAGGAGGTGCACTTGCTACATCATCTCTCTTTGTTTTGCTTTTCTTATTGTTGTTTTTCCTAGTTATTTAGGTTTTTTTGTAGTGGATGCTGGTGTTGGTTGCTCAACTACAACAACAAGGGTGCATGATGGATAGGCAAAGCTCCCTTCTTTTTCTTCCATTTTGCTCCATTTGTTCGCCCAACTAATTCTCATTTGATTTTGCTGCTTCCCACTGTATTTCACCTTACATTTGGTGTCTATTATTTCCATATGTTAGTATTCTTGTTTAAAAAAATTAATTGATTTGTGTATCATTTTATGTATCTATTCAATTGATGGCATCATCTCATTTTGCTAGGTTTGTGTTGTTGGATATGGTGAAGAAATATTCATCTTCGTTTAGGGAAACATGGGACACACATGTGTGGTATCTCGGAATTATAAATTGAGTTAGCTAATGAGGTCAGAGTCAGACGCTTGGAGACTCCAACGAGTGTCTTGATCCTTAATACTAAAGGAAAGAACATGGTGTTGGACTCGGACCAAGGAACCCATCTCCGAAAAATACTGCATGAATCGGTTTCTCATTGAATGCTGGTTCTTATTTTTGTATTTGTTCCTAATTACTTCTTCTAGTACACTATATTATTTAATAAGTTTTTTGGTTTGTAATTTTGTTGATTAGTTTTCTCTCTTGTTTCTTGTTTCATAATTCTACTTCATCTTCTCAGTAAAAAATGCAAGCCTCTATTTGCATTTGTAGATGAAGCATCGATTAAGGACTAGAACATGCTCGATGATAATTAATGGTTTGTATATGCAGCCCCTAAAAAGAATGAAAAGGTAATGATAAAGTGCTTGAAATTGAAAGATAAATTTGTTGTCGAAAGAGGTGTTAAAATAGGTAGGGCCGTGTTGGCCCGATCTAGGGTTTTTGGGCCCAATCAGGCTGGCACGATGTGCTAGGCATAGCACGGGCACATGGCCCAAAATCTGCACAGGTTTGGGTTGGTTCGAATTGGTTTGGGTCACCTAGTTCAGGTATGGGTCGGCTAGTTCAAGTATGGGTGGCAATTTTTTAAAAAAAAATTAGGATTTTGGCATACGACACGGTCGCCCATTGGACCTCGCCAAGCCTCACCCGTCGGGTGTCAGCTCATCATCCCTCCCATAATGACCATGCTCAGTGCATGGTCAGCAGTGCCATGCCTGGCACAACACACGAGCCGAATCCCTCGGCCCGACACGACACGATTAGTGCCTAGGTTGTGCCCAGCACGGGCCTTGTCATGATATTATAGCATGCCGTGTTGACCTAGGCACAACTAAACAATGCTGGGCCCAGGCCAGCCCGATCCATTTGACACCTATAGTTGTAGATGCTTTAGCTGCTGGATCTAGTCAACCAGCCCATCTAAAAATTAAGTAATATTTTCCTTCACATGTGTTTTCTTTTGTTTTGTGTTTAGAGTGTGCCTTTCATCGATTTATTATATTGTGGCTTTGATTTGTGATTTCAATGTTGATATAAATGTTGTCGAGGAAGTTCAAAAAAAATTTTCTGAGTAGTACCAGATGCAATACAATAGTAGATGTCCTATATTGAGTTGTAGTTAGCAACCTTGATGAGATAGATAGCACACAGAGTCCCAGTAGAGAAAACACACATGAGAGCCTAGCACAAATGCATCAGTTAATGATAAGAATGTTGATTTTGTATTAAAAGATTATATACCATTGTTATATTTTTGTTTTAACTATAAATTATTGATTCATAATAATTTTTGAAGTATTTTAGGGTTTTATTAATTATAAAAAATGTATAGTTTTTATTCAATTTAATATAACATTTTAAAATATGTAATAAAATTTTTTATAAAAAAATAAAATTGTGAAAATAGCTTTGGAATGAAAATAGATAGGGATTTTTCAATGCTAATTTTGCTAGGGATTTTGTTGTACATATTCTATGGAAAAATATTAATTACTATTCTTAATTATGATTAAAATATGGAAGGGAAAAAATATAATAAACTATGGAATTTCCGTCATTAAAAAATTTGCTAGAAAATTTTTTTTCTAGTAAATATTTTATGACGAACACTTTATCTTGAAATAATTTACATCGTTAATCCATAATTAATCCATCGTTATTATATTTTAGCGATGGAAAAGCCCACAAAGCTAGAGAAATTTCACAAGCTATTTGAGCTTTTTCTTCTAGTGAGGTAAATAGATAGGCAGATAGATAGACAGATTGATATGCAAACATATAGATGATAGATAGATAAATAGATATATAGATAGATAGATAGATAAATAGATAGATAGATAGTCAGGTAGATATAAAAATAGATAGCCAGATAGAAGGATAGATAGACATATAGAAAGAAAGAAAGATAGATAGATAAAAAGATAGTTAAACATATAGATAGACCTATTAATAGATTAGTTGATAGATAGATAGTTAGATAGAGAGATAAACATATAGATAAATAATAAGAAATATAAACATATAGATAGATAGATCGATAGAATGATTAATAGGCAAATATATAGAAAGGTAGAATGATAGATAGACAGACAGACAAACAGATAGATAGATAGACATATAGATTAATAGATAGATAGACAAATGGTAGACAAATAGATAGATAAACATATAGATTAATAGATATATAGACAAATGGTAGACAAATAGATATACAGATAAATAGATATAATGAAGATAGATAGATAGATATAGAGATAGATAGATACACAAATAGATTGATAGACAGACATACATACAAATAAATATATATACAGATAATCAAATAGATATATAGATAGACAGATAAAAAGTTTGGTAGATAGATAGACAAATAGATATACAAATAGATAGATAGACAGATAGATTAACAGATAAATAGATTGATTGATTGATAGAGAGATAGACAGATAGATAGACAAATTGATAGACATCTAGATTGATTGATTGATATGCAGATTTAAAGACAGATAGAATGATTGATTGATATACATACATATAGACAAAAATATAGATAGATAGACAGATAGATATACAAATAGATAGACAGATTAGACATACAGACAAACAGATAGATAGATAGATAGACAAAAAGATAGATAGATAAAAAGATTATTAGACAGACAGACAGATAGATAGAAACATAGATAGATATATAGAAAAATAGATAGGTAGATAGATAGACAGACAGATAAATAGATAGAAAGATAGATAAATAGATAGATAGAAAGTTTGACAGATAGATACACAGATAGATAGACAAATAGATATCTAGAAAAATAGATAGAAAGATAGATAAACATATAGATATATAGATAGACAAATAAATATACAAATTTATATACAAAAAGATAGATATATAATTAGATAGATTGACAGATAGATAAATAGATATATAGATAGATAGATAGACAGATATATAGACTAATAGATAGACAGATAGATAGATAGATAGTTGATAGATGGATAGATAGAAAGATAAAGAAAATATTCGATAGATAGACAAATTAATAGACCAATAGATAGATAGAAAGATAGATAAATAAAAATATGCAAAGAATGATAGATAGAAAGATAGATAGACAGACAGATAGATAGATAGATAGAGAAATATATTAATTGATTGATTGAAAAATAGATAGACGAATAGATAGATAGATAGATAGACAGATAAAAATTAATAGATTGATAGAAAGATAAATATACAAATAGATAGATAAATAGATAGATAGACATATTGATAGAATATTCGAATGATAGATAGTTTGATCAATAGATAGACATATAGATAGATCATAAGAAAGATAAACCTATAGATAGATAGATAGATTAATCGAATGATATACAAATAGATAGAAATGTAGATTGGCAGATATATAGATAGATAGACAGAACGACATATAAATAGATAATTACATAGATTAAAAATTGATAGATAGATAGTTAGATATACAAATAAATAGACAAATAGATAGATATAATGATAGATAGATTGATAGACATAGAGACAGATTGATAGATAGATAGATTGATACACATACATACATACAGAAAGATAAATATACAGACATATAGAAAGATATATAGATATATATGTAAATAGTTTAGTAGACAAATATATAGATAAATAGATATGAAAATAAAATATATAGATAGATTGATTGATTGAAAGATAGGTAGATAGATAGATATATAGATTAATAAATAGTTTAATAAATAGATTGATACAAAAATTGATAAATAACTAGATAGATTGATTGATATGAAGATTGGTAGACAGATAGATTGATAGATAGATCGACATATAGATATATACAAACATAGAAAGATATATATATATATATATAGATAAACATATAGATATACAAAAGATAAACAAATAGATAGACAGATAGATATATAGACTATCAGAAAGATAGATAGATAGAAAAATAGACAGATTGATTGATTGATTGATGACACATAGTTAGATAGAAAAATTCACAGATAGATATATAAAAAGATAGATAAAAAGAAAAAAAAGATAGATATATAGATTAACAGATAGATATGCAGATTTATATACAAAAAGTTAGATAGATAAATAGATATATATATATATATATATATATATATATATATATATATATATATATATATATATATACTGATAGATGTCTAGATAGATAGATTGATAGATAGATATGCAGATTGATAGATTGATAGATTGATAGATTGACTAATAGATAGATAGATAGATAAATAGATAGTTATTAGACGGATAAATAGATAGATAGATAAATAGACAGAAAGATAGAGAAATAGTTATATAGATAGACAGAAAGATAGATAGATAGATAGATTAATAGACTAATAGATAGATAGAAAGATAGATAGACAAATGGATATACAAAATGATAGAGAAATAGATAGTCAAATTGATATATAGATAGATTGATAGATTGATTGAAAAATAGATAGACAAATAGATAGATTGATCAATAGACAAATTAAATATGATAGTGTGATAGAAAGATAGATATATAGATAGATAGATAAATAGATAGACAGATAGCTAAACATATAAATAGACAAATACATATATAGATAGATAGATAGAATTAAGATAGACAGATAGATAGACATATAGATATACAAATATATAGAAAGATAGATTGATTGATAGAAAGATAGATAGTAGCTTGATATACAGATAGACAATTAACTAGATATACAGATAGATAAAAAAATGATAAATAGATTAATGGATAAATAAATAAATAAATAAATAAATAAATAAATATATATATATATATATATATATATATATATATATATCAATAGATAGATAGATAGATAAATAGTTAGATAGACAGATAGACAGATAGATATATTGATAAAGATATATATATATATATATATATATTGATTGACAGACAGATTGAAAGATAGATTGTAGAAAGACAGATAGATATTTTGATATATAGATAGATATAGATATATATAGACAGACAGATTAAAAGATAGATAGATTGTAGATAGACAAATAGATAGATATATATATAGATAAATAGATAGATTGATTGATATATATATAAAGTTAGATAGATAGACAAATAGATAGATAGATATATAGATAAATAGATAGATAGATAGACACAAAGTTAGATAGATAAATAGACAAATGGATAGACAAATAGATAACCAGATAAATGGACAAATAGATAGACTGATAGACATATAGATAGATAGATAGTTTGATAGATAGACATATAGAAAGAATGATAGATATCTAGATTGATAAATAGATAGATTGATATATATATATATATATATATATATATATATATATATAGTTAGATAGATAGATAGACACATAGATAGACATATTGAAAGTCAAGTCGATATAGATAGTTAGATGGATATAAAAATAGATAGTATGAAATAGAGTCTTATAGATAGACATATAGATAGACAAATTGATTTATAGATAGATAAAATGATAGATAGATAAATAAATAGACAGATAGTTAGTTAGTTAGCTAGTTATATAGATAGACGGATAGAAAGATTGTTTTATGGATAGATATATAGTCAAATAGTAAGATAAATAGATAGATATACAGAAAGATAGATAGAAATATATAGAGATAGATTGATAGATAGATCAATAGAGTTATATATAAACAAATCGATAGATTGATTGATAAAAAAATTGATAGACAAATTAATAGATAGATTCATAGACACATAGATAAATGGATTTATAGGTAGAATGATAGACATATATATTGATTGATTGATTGTAGACTTATAAATAGACAAATAGATATATAGATAGATAGATACTTAAATAGATAGATAGATATATAGATAATTAAATAGATTATTAGATAGTTTGATAATGAGATAGATAGACATATAGATAGCTAGATAGATATATAGATAGATAGACAAATAGTTAGACATATAGATAGCAAGATAGATAGTCAGATAGATAGACAGAAAGATAGATAGAAAGATATATAGATAGATAGAAAGATATATAGATAGATAGATAGAAATATTGATAGACAGATAGATAGAATGATTAATAGTTAGATAAATAGAAAGATTGATAGACAGAGAAATAGATTGAAAGAGAGACAAACATATAGATAGTAAGATTGATAAACATATAGATAGACATATAAATATATATATATATATATATATATATATAGACATATAGATAGACACATAGTTAGATAGATAGATAGATATGTAGATTTAAAATAAATAAATAGATAAATAGATAGATAAATAGATAGACAAATAGAAAGATAAAGTAATCAAAATATAAGTATACAAATACACAGACAAATAGTTAGACACATAGATTGGGAAGCTTCCATCTCTAAATTTTTCCATCACTAAAATTAACTACGGAATCAAAATCTTGATCCCTATCTATATGTGTATATCTATCTATGTGTCTTTCTATATGTATGTGTCTGTGTTTAATTATATATATATATATATATATATCAAAAATATCTATTAATTTAGCTAGGGAATTCCCGTCGCTAAACTTTTTTGCTAGGGAATATTTCCATTGTTAATTGTTAGCGACAAGCACTTTACATTGAATAATGTTATTTCTTGTAGTGCAATATGTCTATCTATCTATCTATCGGTCTATCTCTCTATTTGTCTATCTTTCTATTGATATACATAGCTATCTATCTATATATATTTTTATTTTTCTATCTCTGTGTATATCTATTTATTTGTCTATTTGGATTTCTATATCTATCTATTTGTATATCTATCTATGCATATATGTATTTATCTTTCTGTTTGTAGATCTATTTATCTAAGAATATAAATTACTATATATGTCTATATGTCTATTTGTCTCTCTATTTCTCTATCTATCTGAGTATTTCTCTATTAGTCTATCTTTCAATATCTCTATCTATCTATTTGTCCATCTCTCATGTGTCTATCTATCTATCTATGTATTTGTCTATCAATCAATTTTTCTATCTATATATCAATCTATGTGTCTATCTATATATCAATCTAAGTGTTTATTTATGTATCTATCTATCTAGATCTTTATTTGTCTTTTTCTTTATTTGTCTATTTATCTATCTCTATCTATTTATTATTTATAAATCTATCAATTTATCTATCTCTAAATCTAACTCTTCATCTATTTATCTATTTGTCTATTTGTTTATCATTCTATTTGTCTAACTACATATCTATCAATCTATCTATATATCTATTTATTTATCTATCTATCCATCGATCTATCTATCTATGTGTGTGGGTGGGTGGGTGTGTGTGTGTATATCAATTTTTTATCTATCTATTTATCTATTTGATTATCTACGTATCTTTCTATCTATCTATTAATCTATAAGTCTATCTATCAAAAGGTCTATCTATCTTTCTAGCGATCCATCTATCTGTTAATCTTTCTATATGTATATCTATTTATTACTTTATCTATATTTCTAACTATCTATCTAACTATATATCTAACTATCAATATATATGTCAATCTGTATATCTCTCTATGTATCAATTTATCTTTTAGTCATTCTATATCTCTAACTATATATCAATCTATCTATCTCTCCATCTATATATCTATCTAACTTAATATGTATATTTGTCTATCATCTATATAAATGATTCAATCTATTTATATATCATTCAATCTATTTAACTATTTATCTATATAAATGTCGATCTGTCTATCAAATTATTTATATGTATATCTGTCTATGTGTCTATATTTCTATCTATTTATCTATCTGACTATTTATCTATCTATTTATATATCTATTTTACTATCTATTTATCTATCTATCTATCATATCTGTCTATTTGTGCATCATTCTATCATTTTATCTATTTATATATGTATCTATCAATTTGTCTATCTATTTATTAGTATATATATCTATATTTCTATCTATCAGTCTATATATATATATATATATCTATCAATTTGTCTATCTAGCTATCTATCTATCTATCTATCCATCTGTCTATCTCTCTATATATACTTTAGTCTATCAGTCTATCAGTATATGTGTCTATCTATCTTTTAGTCAATTAGTCTATTATTCTATGTGTCTATGTGTATATCTATCTATCTATCTCAATGTCTGTCGATTTATCTATCAAATTGTATATCTATCTTTCTATCTGTCTATTAGTTTATCTGTCTATCTTTCTATTTGTCTATATGTGTATCTGTATAACTATGTATCTATCTTTCTATCTATCTTTTATATTTTTATATTTCTATGTGCATATCTATCTATCTGTCTACCATTATATCTATCTACCTCTCTAATTGTCTAACTATCTTTTTGTCTATCAATCAATTTATCAATATATATATATATATATATATATATATATATATATATATATATATATATATATATGTCCATATGTCTATCTATCTATTTATCAATCTATATGTCTATGTGTCTTTCTATCTATATGTCTCTCTATCTAATTATCATTCTATGTATCTCCCTACCTATTTATCTATCTGTTATATGTTTATATGACTACCTATAAATTTATCTATCAATCAATTAGTCTGTCTATCTATCTATTTATCTATCTATGTATATGTGTATCTACCTATTTTTCTATCTCTCTATCATTTCAATCTATTAATCTGTCATTGTGTGAATCTACCTATATGTCTATCTATCTATTTGTCTATCGATTTAATTGTCTAACTATCTATCTATCTATTTGTCTATCTATTTAATTGTCTAATTGTCTATCTATCTATCTATCTTTTCTATCTTTTCTATCTATATATCTATCTGGTTGTATGTATGTCTATCTATCTAAGTACCAAACTTTCTAACTATCTATTACTCTACTAGAATATTTGTCTGTCTATCTATCTATTTATCTATCTATCTATTTATGTGTCTATGTGTATATCTATCTTTCCATCTATCTATTTATGTGTCTTTGTGCTTATCTATCTTTTTATCTGTCTATCTATCTTTCTTTATATCTATCTACCTTTCTTTCTTTCTTTCTCTAATTCTTTATATCTGATTATCAATTTATTTCTTATCTATCTTTATATCTATCTATTAATCTATATATCTACCTATATTTCTATCTATCTGCTTATCTATCTGTCTATCTATATATCTATTTTTCTATGTATGTATATGTCTATATATTTATCTGCCTATATGCATATCTATCTTTCCATCTGTTAATCAATCTATCTATCTATCTATTTTTCTACCTATCTACCTATCTACCTATCTGTCTTTCTATCTATCTAGTATCACCTACTCATGTAATATCATACATAGCATCTCATGCATGCATATAATAAACATGCCACAGTATGACCTTAATTTAGATTGATCTCCACAAGCCAATATGAAGATCAATAGTCATTAATCCTATGTAGTAATAAGCAGCTCCATGAAGTTGATTTGACCACCAACTTGTGCATAGACACCTAGTTCCTTCATCATCATGATTGGATTGCATGACTTCCAATGGCTTGCATTGTCTCTCTTGTTTTATTACAATAATAATTAAAAAATTACAATAAAACAAAATTGACATGCAAGCCATATTTAATAACGACAACCCTTGAGAAAAAAAAATAATACTCTACCAAACACATTGATTTAAAAGGCCATATTGTGCACCATGTGAAGCAACATAACATGCAAAATATTTAATGTTATCATATAGCTTAAAAAATTTGCATTAAAATAAATAAATTATAATAGCCGAGTATTTTAAAAAAAATAAATTTATAAGGTATAATGTAGAGTTATTATTGTGGTTTTACTAGCTGGTTAGCAGATGGAGTCATGGGGGGCCACCCTCATGGGGTCGGGGGCAGTACCCTAGGAAAAAAAATTTAAATTTCTATTGATCTCATCAATATTTTTTTATTGATTTCATCAATAAATTTTCATGATCTTATTATTAAATTTTCATTGATCTCATCAATAAATTTTCATTAATTTTATCAATAAATTTATCAATCTCATTAATAAATTTTCATTGATCTTATCAATACATTTTTATTAATTTTATCAATAATTTTCATTGATTTTATCAATAAATTTTTATTAATCTCATCAATAAATTTTTATTAGTCTTATTAATAAATTTAAAATAAGCCGAAAGCTATCAAAATCATAGTAAAACAACATATTATGTAATCTCATTACACATAGGGCTTATTTTAGCACCACCATAAACAATCACTGATAAATCAAAATTGATTTATGAATTTAGTCCATGTATTAATCTGATTAAGATAAAGCTAGAATCATATATCATTCTATTAAACACTTTAATGTCAATATTTCATTCGGATTTTCAATCATACTAATGAATCCTTTTAAGTTTTGGATTCAATCAATTAATACCCGAACAAAACCTATTAACAATGTTGATCACACAAACCATAATATCACATATATTCAAAAATGAAAATTATGCCAGAATAATATACATCACATACATACGATCAAATATGGCATTATCAGTTTTTATGAAAATACAAGTTCCTCTGATGCCACTATTGGGGTTTCGGACAGAATATCTAATCTATTTCGAATATAAACGCAATGGAATTTATAATTTTTATTTCTTAACCCACCAAGAATCACATGCAATTCATAAAAACACGAATAAAGGGTAAACGAAACTTACCTTTTGTAGATCGATTTTTCAAGCCTTCAAAGTGTGTGTCATGGTTTATTCAGATCTTCACAGGTATGCCTTTCTAAAAAAAGACAACCCTCTATAAGTACCCATACACAAACAAATAATGAATGATTTTATTGAATACTTGTTTTAGATGCGTCTTCTCAAAAAGAAATGGTTTCTCTCTATTTTATAAAAGATGATTGCTATCATCAAATATGTCACACACACACACACATATATACAAGTTTGCTTGGGCTTTAGTCATAAATGAATTTAATTATATATTTAAAACTCTTTTAAATAATAACAACTTAAATTCAAATTCTTAAAAAACCCAATAAAATGAATATATTCATTAAAAATCAAGTTCATAAATTATTTATTTATTAAATCATGACTTTAAATTTTCTCAAAATTAAATTCAAATTTAAATAATAATTAATTGTTATGTATAATTTAAAATAATCTAATCATTTCAAATTTCTACAGAGAGTGAAAAATCATAAACTTTATTATTTTTCTTAATGTGCAATCCTATTTGTTTATTTAACATTAGCAGTAGGCCTAAACCACATTTTGATCCTACAAGTCAATACTACAAGAAAATATTCATTTAGCTAAGAAATTTTAGCAAGGGATCACTCCCTAGCTAAATTGCGAGGGATTAGCTAGGGAATAATAAGGGATTTATGATTTTTCATTAAAATAAAAATGTGCAACAAATTTGCGATAGATTAGAGATGGAGTATTTTCACAAATTCTGCTCAAGAAAAGTGTAGAATTTAGCTACGGATTTAATGATGGAATTTTCCGAGCTAATAAAATCTGGAATATAAGGATAGATTTTCCCTAGCTAATTACATCCGGAACATAGCGATAGATTTAGCAACGAAATTTCTCTAGCTAATTGTATATGAAACATAATGATGAAATTTCCCTTGCTAATTACATCTGGAAGATAGCAACGGATTTTAGCGACAGAATTTTTCTAGCTAATTACATCATAAATATAGTGACATATTTAATGACAGAATTTCCTAGCTAATTACATCCTGAATACAGTGATGGATTTCGAGACATAACTTCCCTAGCTAATTAAATCCAGAATATAGCGATGAATTTTAGCGACGGAATTTTTATACCTAATTACATCAGAAATATAATGATAGATTTAACGACAGAATTTTCCTAGCTAATTACATCATGAATATAGCGATAGATTTCGAGATAGAACATCCCTAGCTAATTAAATCCAGAATATAACAATCAGTTTAGTGACGGAATTTCTCTAGCCAATATTTACTTATTTAATTTTTTTTAATTTATTATTAGATTTAATATTTTATTTATTAAATGTATGTTAAATATCTATAGAAGTGCGATTCTTGAAAGATAGTATAAATAATATAAAAATTATAAAATACATAAAAAATTATATTTGTCTAGCTGTCTATTTGTCTATATATCTTTATGTATATCATTCTATCTATTTATATAACTATCTGACTTTATATCAATCTGTCTATATGTTTATCAGTCTATTTGTCTTTATGTCTATTGATCTTTTTGTCTATATATCTCTATGTCTATCTATCTATCTATCCATCGATCTATCACTCTATTTGTCTATCTATCTATATGTCTATCACTCTATCTATCTATCTATAAATCTGTCAATATTCTATATCTCTATCTATGTATATGTCTATATGATTATTTATATAAACTATCTATCTCTCTTTCTTTCTATGTATCTTTCTATCTCCCAATCTATCTATCTATCTATCTAACTATATATATATATATATATATATATATATATATATATACATATCTATTTCTTTATTTCTTTCTTTCAATCTATCTTTTTATTTGTTTATTTGCCTATCTATCTATCTGTCAATCTGTCTAAATGTCTATCTATCTATTTATCAGTCTATTGGTCGATCTGTCTATCTGTATATATGTCTATCTTTCTATATTTCTATCTATATAATTATCTATCTATTTGTTTATCTATTTATTTATATATCTATCTATCTATCAGTCTATCATTCTATAAGTCTATCCATTTATCTATATATCTATCTAACTATCTATCTACATATATGTCTATATGTCTATCTATCTATCTATATATCTGTCTATCTGTCAATCTATCAATATGTCTATATGCTTATGTGACTATGTGGCTATCTACATATCTGTCTATGTATCTATCTACTTGTTTACGTGTCTATCAAAATATCTATCTATTTATCTATCAAACTATCTATCTATCTGTCTCTATGTCAATTTTTATATCTATATATTTCTCTATATATCTAACGACCTATTTATAAATCTAATTATCAATAAATTTGGTTTTCGATCTTTATATTTATTTGTGTATATATCTATTTAACTATATATGTTTCTATCTATCTATCTATAAATTTATCTATTTATTTATTTATTTATCTATCTGTCTATATATCTATCTATCTATCTATATATCTATCTAAATAATAAATAAATAAATAAATAAATAAATATATATATATATATATATATATATATATCTATTTATTTGTCTAACTGTCTATATATTTTTCTATTTATATATCTGTCAATCTGTCAATCTATCTAATTTCATATTTGTCTATATGTCTAAATCTATATCTATTTATTTTTATTTATGTCTATCTATTTGCATATTTATCTATTTGTCTATCTGTCTATATTTCTATCTATCTATCTATCGGTCTGTCTATCTATCGTTCTGATGTCTATCTGTATATTGGGCTATCTATCTATCTATTTATCTATCTATCAATCTGTTTATCTATATATGTATATATATCTAGCTGTGTATATATCTTTTTGTCTATCATTCTATCTATCTATCTATCTAACTATATATCTCCTTGTCTATCTATCTATCTATCTATCTATCTAACCGTCTGTATAAAATAGTATATATATATATATATATATCTATCTATATATTTATCTATCTCTCTATCTATCTGTTTATTTCTATACATGTCTATATGTCTACCTCTCTATGTATCTATCTATCTATATGTTATCTAGCTATTTACCTATCTGTCTATCTGACTATTAAACTATCTGTATCTATCCATCTATTTATTTATCTATCTGTTTATCTGACTATCAGAATATCTGTCTATATGTCTATCTATGTATCTATCTATCTGTCTTTTTTTTCTATTTATTTATATGTCTATCTATCTATTTATCTGTCGATCTATCTATTTGTCTATCTATGTATCTATTAATCTCTCTATCGATCAATTAGTCTATGTGTCAATCTATCAATCTACTTATCTATCTATTTTTATATCTTTCAATCTATCTACCTTTCTATCTAATTATCTAACTATCTATCTCTCTATCTTACAATCTATCTATCTGTCAATCTATCTAACTATCTAAGTGTCTATCTATATATCTATCTATCTTTTAGCCTATCTGTCTATCTATTGATTGATCAATCAATCAATCAATCTATCTATCTCTCTCTCTCTATCTGTCAATCTATTTATTTGTCTATCTATCTATTTATTTATCTGTCTATCTATATATTTGTCAACCTATCTATTTGTCTATCTATCTATAAGTCTATATGTTTCTTTATCTATATGTCTATATGTCAATCTATCTATTATTCTATATGTCTATATATCTATCTATCAATCTGTCATACTATCAATCTATATATCTATATATCTATCTGTCAATCTAACTATCTGTCTATTAGTCCATCTGTATATTTGTATATCTATCTATTTTTTTATATGCCTATCTATAAATATGTCGATATTTGTCTCGATCTATCTATATATGTGTATGTCAACCAGTCTATTTGTCTATCTATCATTCTATCTTTCTATCTCTCTATGTCTATTTCTAAAACTATCTAACTATCTATCTGTTTATCTATCTGTCAATCTATTAATATACCTATCTATCTTTCTATGTATTTATCAATCTATCTATCTATTGATATGTATATCTATCTATCTATTTGTCTATCTATCTATCTATCTGTCTGTCTGTCTATCTATCCATATATCTATCTATCTTTCTTTCTTTCTATATATTTGTTTATTCGTGTACCTGTATATCTGTCTATTTGTCTATATGTCAATCTATTTATTTGTCTATCTGTCTTATCTATATTTGTCTACCTGTCTATATTTAAATCTAACTATCTGACTATATGTCTATCTGTATATCTTTATATCTGTCTATTTGCCTATCTATATATATGTCTATCTATTTATCTATCTATCTATGTATCTATATATATATATATTTATCTATAAATCTATCAATCTTATGTATTTGTCTATCTATCCATCTCTCTATGTGTCGATATGTCAATCAATCAATCTATCTATCTATATGTCTGTTTGCCTATTTGTCTTTCTATCTTTTTATCTATCTGGCTCTCTATCTATATGTCTTTTGTCTATCTATCTTGTTGTCTATCTATCTATGTATGTATCTATCAATCATCTTATTTGTCTATCTATCTGTCTATCTATTTGTATATCTATCTATCTATATGTTTATCTACCTTTCTGCTTATCAACCTATCTACCTATCTACCTATCTTCATTTCTACCTGTATATTTTTTATCTCTCTATCTATCTATCTATCCATCTATCTATCTGTCTATTTGTCAAATTCTTAATCAATCAAGAAATCTATCTTTCTTTCTATCTACATGCCTACCTATCTAACTATCTATATGTATATCTATCTATTTGTCTTTTTGTCTATATGTCAATTATCTATCTATCTATCTATAAATATATTTATGTATGTATTTATATATCTATCTGTCTATCTATATTTCTATGTATAAATCTATTTGACTATCTATTTTTCTATATATATATATATATATATATATAACTATCTATCTATATATCTATTTATATAATTATCTATAAGACAATATGTCTATCTATCTATCTATTTGTCTATCTGACTTTCTATTTATCACTATATCTATCTATAAGTCTATCTTTCTATCTGCTATCAATCTATCAATCTATTTATTTGTCTATTTGTCTTTCTATCTATCTGTCAATCTATCATTCTATCTATCTTTCTAACTATCTACATGTCTATCTATCTCTATGTCTATCCATCCATCTATCTATTTGTATGTCTATAAGTCTATATGTCTATCTGTATATATGTCTATATGTCTATTCTATTTAACTATATATCTATCTGTATGTATATAAATCAATCTGTCTCTATATCTATAAGGATATCTTTTTATCTATCTCTTTGTCTACCTATCTTTATGTCTATTTGTCTATCTATCTATCGATTTATATATCTATCTCTATATATATA
>JAREIK010016175.1:0-2500 GCA_029783825.1 Sapria himalayana | reverse complement strand
ATGTATCTATTTATTTATTTCTCTATCTGTCTATCTGTCTATATGTCTATCTTTCTATGTCTATTTCTCCATCCATCTATCAACCTGTCTATCTATCTATCCATCTATCTATTTGTCTATCTGTCTTTCTATCTAGGTGTTCATTTGTCATTTGTCTATCTATCTTCTGTCTCTCTATTTATCAATTTTTCTGTCTATCTATGTATCTATCTATCTATATGTCTATTTATCTAGCTATCTATTTATATGTCTACCTGTCTATCTATCTTTCTATCTATATATCTATTTGTCTCTTTGTATATCTACCCATCTATCTATATGTCTATCTATCTATTTGTTTCTCTATCTATTTGTGTATCTGTTTGTCTATCTATCTGCCTATCTTCTTATTATCTATAAGTTTATAAGTCTATAAGTCTATTTTTCAATAGTATATCTATTTATCTATCTATTTGTTTGTCTGTCATTTGTTTATATTCTATCTCTCTAAATGTCTATCTGTCTCTCTATCTATATATTTGTCTGTTTATCTGTTTATATGTCTATCTGTTTATTGTCTATCTATCAATCTATCTATTTGTCTATCTATCTATTTATCCTTCTACCTATCTTTTAGTCTATATAATATTTGTCTATCTATCTATTAGTATGCTAGTCTATCTATCTACTTGACTATCTGTCTATTTGTATATATATATCTATCTCTCTATTTGATCTGACTATTTGTCTATCTGTCTATATTAGTCTGCTAGTCTATATATCTATTTGACTATCTGTCTATTTGTGTGTGTGTATATAATATTTATTTATATCTATCTATCTATCTGACTATTTATCCATCTGTATATATATATATATATCTCTTATCTATCTATATATTTGTCTATATTTCTATCTCTCAATCAATCTATCTGTCTATGTGTTTATCTGTCTATCTATCTATTCATCTATCTATCTGTCTATATATCTATTTTTCTATCTATCTATTTGTCTATCTATTTATCTGTCTATCTATCTAACTAACTATCTGTCTATCTGTCTATTTATCTATCTATCTGTATATATATCTATCTATCTGTCTATTTATCTATCTGTGTGTCTATCTTTTTATCTATCTATTAATCTGTCTATCTATCTATCTATCTATCTATCATCTTGCTATCTATCTATCTGTCTATATATCTTTGTTTTATCTATCTATCTATCTATCTATATATCTTTCTATCTATCTATATATCTTTTCTATCTATCTATCTATCTATATATTTACTGTCTAGCTATCTATATGCCTATATACTTATCTACCAATCTGCATATCTACTTAACTACCTATCTACTATCTAATTGTCTATCTTTCTATCTATCAATCTATTTATCTGACTATTTGTCTATCTGTCCATTGTCTATTTATCTTTCGGTCTACTTTGTCTATATGTTTATCTGTCTATTTGTCTATCTATATATCTGTCTATATGTTTATCTTTCTATATGTCATATGTCTATCACTATAAGAAAATGTAATATTGAATTTTAGTTAGGGATCAATCCATAGCAAAATTGTGAGAGATTGACTAGTGAAAAGTAAGATTTCTGATTTTCATTGAAATAAAATTTTGAAATGCATTAGCGATGTTTTTAGCGATGGAATAGCCACGTAAATTCTACACAAAGAAAAGTGGGTAATTTTGCGATGGATTTAGCTACGGAACTTCCGTAGTTAAATAAACCTGTAATATGAGCTATGATTTTAGCCATGGAATAATTCTAGCTAATTAAATCTAGAATATAGCGACAGATTTAGCGACCGAACATTTCCTAGCTAATTACATCCGAATATTGCGACGATTTAGCTATGAAATTTCCCTTGCAAATAAATCTAGAATATTGCGATGGATTTAGCGACGGAAATTCCCTAGCAAATTAAATTTGGAATATAGCGACAGATTTAGAGATGGAAATTCCCTAGCTAATTACATCCAAATATAGAGATGGATTTAGAGTCTAAATTTTTCTAGCCAATTTCATCCGGAATATAGCGACTAATTTAGCGACAGAATTTTATTAGTTATTATCATCCGGAATATAGCGATTGATTTAGCAATGGAATTTCTCCTAGCTAATAAAATCCAGAATATAGCCAAGAATTTAGCGACAGAATTTCCCATACTAATTACATCATTAATACTACATTAATTTAGTGACGAAATTTCTCTAGACAATCTTTAATTTAATTTATTTTTTTTTAATTTTTTATTTGTTTTAATATTTTATTTAATTTATTTATTAAATGTATGCTATTGTCTATAGACGAATGATCATTGAAAGACACATTCTCCTCGTAAAATCATAAAAAAAAAATATATAAATAATTTAAAAAATATAAAAATACAAAAAAAAGTATATTACTAAGGACTAAATAACTATTTTAATGATTATAATTTTTTTAAAAATTATACAAAAATTTTCTAAAATTTTTAATTATGAACTTAATAATTTCTAT
>JAREIK010016174.1:0-17520 GCA_029783825.1 Sapria himalayana | reverse complement strand
AAGACAATGCACCCTTTGAAGAACCTTTAGGATGCCTACAATTCCTTAGCTTGGTTGCAAGGGAATCAATTGAAGAACCTTTAGGATGCCTACAATTCCTTAGCTTGGTTGCAAGGGAATCAAATAAAATGCAATTATGAAGACCAATAGATCGAGTTCCACCGCAAAGATCAGCCCAACAACAAAGATCGGGTTTTGTATGATATTCTTATTCAGGCAGGGCGGGTTGTCGACTTGTACATTCCACGTGACAAAGTAACTGACCAGCCCAAAGGTTTTGCCTTTGCTGAATATGAGTCCGAGGAAATTGCAAACTATGCCGCCAGGCTATTCTCTGGCCTTGTGACACTGTACAATCGAACGCTGAAATTTGGGATTTCTGGGAAAGATAAGCCCTCGTCAGCAGCAATCACTCCCACATCAAATTCACCCCTTGAACCAATACCACATCCCATACCAGTTAACAATATGGAAAATTCTCAACACTCCATGGGGTTAAGAACACCTTCGTAGTTTGGAAAACCGCCGACTTCGCGATGGATTTGCTGCTTAATTACCTCAAGCACAACAATTTCTCAAGCTTTGTTCGACAGCTTAATACTTATGGATTCAGAAGGATTGTGCCGGACAAATGGGAGTTCGCGAACGAGCATTTCAAGCGAGGACAAAGAGAGCTCAGGTCCGAAATTCGGTGCTAGAAAACGGTCATGATGGGGACGGGTGGAAAATCCGGCGCGTCGATGAGGGAGGCAGAGGCGGATTTGGGGATTTGATTTTTAGGAAAGGAGAAAGATGAGGTTTTGGAGGTTAGGTGAGAAAATCTGATCTCGAATTCGAAAAGAAATAATTTTCATTAGAGAAAACAAATAATTGAAGATTTGAAGGTTCTATATTTGAAGATTTGGGAATTCAAAGTTTGAAGCTTTATATTTTGGATCAAAAATAAATTTTGTCTTAAGATTCTTTGAAGATCCAAGGTTCTGGGTACTCATTTGAAGTAAGGGTTTTTAATACTGCTTTTTAAAAAACAGAATATTTTTTATATATGTATACGGCTTTGCAAAAAAAATTATTTATTTTGTATGTTATTAAATTGGGAAATGTTTTAATTTTATTTATTTATTTGACTATTCGTGGATCAAATAATGATTTTGCATGAAAAGTTTACATGTGATTTGTTTATGAAAGAATACAAATTTTGATTTATGATGAAATTGTTTTATAAGGTTAAATTTGACATAAAAAGTGTTTAACTTTGATTTGTGGCCCTCGTCAATGGATTATAATAATTGACTACAACCCTCGTCAATGAGTTATAATAATTAACTATGGGCCTCGTCAATGGGTTATAATAATTGACTATGACCCTTGTCCACAGGTTATAGTACTTTATATTATGGCCCTCATCAATGAATTATAATAATTGATGATTAGTTTTGAAATATTAAATGACGTGAGCTTAGTGCTTTTTGATCTTAAGGAATTTTATGTGATTTTTAGGATGTATTAATTAGTCTCATATCATTAGGGGTGGATATGGTTCGGTTAATAGAATTGTGGCAGAAAATAAAAACCTACCGTCAATTTTTGGTTTGTTATTTATATAAACAAAAAACCTAACCATTAATATGGTTAACCAAATCTTGGGTTAATCATTTGTTCAGTTAACCATATATCGCTTTTTCGATTAACCATAATTAAAAAATAAATTTGCAATTTCATAATCTTATATTAATATTCAAATTATAATAATTATTAAAAATACAATAAAAAAATGAATACAATCTATTCATTTGCAATCCATGACACTTGTGCATTTATAATAAATCCACAAATAATATATGAAACGCATGAGATTAGATAATTTAATCACGGTTTTTTTAATCAACCACATGTTTTAAGAACTTCAGTAGAAAAAGAAACTAATCCAAATAAATCACAGTTGATGGGGCATGGAGTAGGCCCATATCTAGGCCTAGACGAGATAGAAAGCTCAAGTCTAATGATGATTTTTATTATTATTATTTATTTATTTAATCGTAGTTTTTGGACCCAAGCCCAATCCAAGTCCATATATGTTAGAGTTTTCTATTGGTGCCTACAAATATCACCTTATGTTATTATTTTTGCAGACTTTATATAATATTGAAAAACTCGAGAACTTCATTCTATTTATTTGTTCGCTTTCTTTTTAATTTTATTATTTTTTGTAGCCGAGGAACTTCGAATTCGAGATCAAGTTATCATTCTTTGTGATTTACGTTTCTCCAACTCATATTCTCGCCTACCCATATGTCCAAGGTTTTCTCTTTCCTCTAGACTTTTCGAATTCCCCAAATCAGAGGGGAGTTAATGGTTTCTTAATTGAGCTTTTGCTTTGTGATTTGTTCGTTTGACGATCGTCGCACGTTACACGCTGCATCATCTTCAACACACCTTGTTGGATTTTTATCGCCTTCTTAGCCATTGCATCAACCACAACATTCCCTTCTTTGTGAACATGTTGTATGACTACAATCCATTGCTTCTCCATCCAATCTCGACATTCCTAAACGAGGGTTGCAAAAGATGTGTTAACCTCTTCTATTAATATATATATTAAATCACCATTTGAAATTTATTGTCATTTTCTTTTCGGGGAACTTTGAACTTTTCTTTGGGACAGTGACTCAAAGAGCTTAATTGGTGACATAGAAATTCCTCCTTTAAACGAATTGTCCATCACATGTGGACAAGAGGAAAGAAGAAAGACTTTTCCGAAATATTTTTTCTATTTTCTTCTTTTTTTCCTCATGTCGGCAACGAGTAAGTAAATAATCTACTTGAATTAAAAATTCCCTCATGCAATTTTATTTCATTTGATGATAAATTTTAAGGCTTGGAAATGAATATACCTATCAATTGTTGGGACTTTGAACGTCGGATCCCCTGAGTGTCAAGTTGTAGGAGCCTTGATCGTCAGATTTTCTGAGCATCAGCAGCATAATGTGAACCTCGATTATATGACTTCTTAGGCATCAGTGGCGCAATGTAAACCTGCAAAAAAGGGGTGGTCTGGCGATCGTGGATCGGCCGCCTCTCTGATGATTAAGTTTACAAAAATATGGAGAGGGAGAAGATAATAGGCGCAGTTGGAATTGCTTACCTTCCCCTCGTGGGGGATCTTCCTGATTTATAGACAATGGTTTGCTAAATCTTCCCTCCTATCTCGGGAAGGAATCTCTATTTTTAGGGATAAATTTTTTTTTCCTTATCAAAGACTAATTATTCCTTGTCAGGGATTATCCTTCCCTTATCCAGGATTATCTCTCTGAGAAGTAAGGGATTCGGAAGCTGGAAAATTTTGTTGATAATATTACTTTCGCGGATATAAATTTTATATTTTGTAAAATAAAGTTTCTTTGAAATACTTATAGTTTATTCTTATATACTTAAAATATTATACAAAATAAATTATTATATTTATATTTATATATTTTTATTTTATTCTAAATTATTTTTCATACTAATATTATTTTATTTTATTAAAAATAATTATTTAATAACTATTCTTTTTTTATAAACAACTATTTTATATTTTTTCATGATAGAAAAACTAATATTCTTAATAATTATAAAATAATATGTAGTTATTCAAAACTTTAAAATAAAAAGCAGGCCAAAGTGGACCAAGTGGGCTGGCCAGGCCCAAGTCCTAATAGCCTGTAGGCCTATTCAGGTTGGGCCAATAGGCCCTAGTTCTATTTAGGTCTTTATTTTCTCAGCCTGACCCTCAAAAAATATGGGCCAAAGTGGGTCGGTCCATCGGGTCAGGCCCAATATTCTACCTCTAAATCTCACATTGATTAAAAGTGAGATTTGCTTCCACCCCCTAACCTATAAAAAGGCATTTGATGCTTTGTAATATTCGTACCTCTTCCCCATCTACTTTAGAGTATTGTGGTATTGTCCAATTGCTTGTAGTATTTACTTTTTGGTTCAATTTCTTAGGAAATTGATTTATGGCCCTAAAGTTTGTAATTCTCTTGGATTAAGGAAGTGTTCTGTGACGCCAAAGAACGTAGATATTTATACCGAATCTCGTTAAATTCTTTGTGTTCTCTTTCTTTTTTGCCTTTAGTTATTTTACTTGTTAGCATTATTTGATGCATTGGCACAACAGTACACATACACTGTTATATGAGCCAAACTTGTTGGTTATAGGATAATAGAAGTTCCATAAGAACATGATTCGCATACATTTTATCTCATAAAGAGTTGATATAATCTTAGCCGCTGTTATAGGTTATCTATTGGTGCAGTAGGTTTTGAGCTTGTCTAAAAGGCTCTCGCCTGTTTTTTGACTTCATGAAATACGTCACAAACCACTGGGTGGTCATCCAAAAAAAGAGGAAGAAAAGAGATAAAGTAGCCACCATGTTAAAGAGATTGGAAAATAGTATGGTATTGAATGGGTACGTAATTATTTCCCACCTTAATTGTTGAGTGTGGTAAAATTAATTTAGACTATTGGATGATATAGAAAGTTGATTTCAAAGTTTACTACAATAGTTTATTGAGTTTACATATTTAGGTAATATTGAAATACAAAGCATAATATAATAAACAAAAAGAGTAAATCTATTAGGCCTTTAGTCCTAATTTTCAAAATTTTCATAGTCCATGACTTCAATTGATAGAAAAAAAAAAAAAAAAACATCACAAAGTGCAATTATGTTGGAATTATGTTTGGGTAATCCTTACTTCAAATTCTTATTGTTGGGAAACTTTATGGACCCTTTTCCTATCCATACTGATATGATATTGCCCATTTTGAGCTAAATTCTTATTGAGTTTTGTTTTTGAGTTTCTCCCTCAAAAGGCCTCATATAAATCGGATGTTGTCCATACTTATAAACTCATAAGTCTTCCCATTCTGAAACGATGTGGGACATTTAGAGACTTTGAGTGCACACCCAACAATCCTCCCTTCAAACACAGTTCCACTAAGCTCCCCTCAAACCAGGATTTTTCTTGATTTTCATTATGTTCGCGCACACGCCTTACATGAAGCACCACCTGTTAGGGCTCACCGCTCATCACACAATTTTGTTTGGTATCCATCAACACGGTTAAGCCTAAACCAAACTTTGATATAACATGCTGGGAAACCTTATGGATCTTTTCCCTATCCACATTGATATAATATTCTACATTTTAAGCCTAAGCCCTCATGATTTGTTTTTGGGTTTTTCCCCTAAAAGGCCTCATACCAATTGGATGTTGTCCATACTTATAAACTCATAAGTCTTCCGATTCCTAATCGATGTGGGACATTTAGGGACTTTGGGCGCATACCCAACACTAATATATACTTTATAACTTACATTCCATTTATATAAGATTTTTTAGAGTTAACTAGAAATTGAATAATCTAAGTAAATATAGAGAGTTGTGATAAGTATAATAACTTTAGAAGAAATGGATTTTTGAGATTGAATATTCAAGCATTGCTTGAGAGTGCTTAGTGTTAACAAGAAGACTCAAGTACACTTATTCGGTTCCTTAGCACTCCACAAAAAAGTTCGCATATAACATTGCTTGAAAAAATTGATTGCATATAAGTATATATATAATCTATAATTTTGATAAATATTTCTTATACTTACAATAAGTTTATTTTAGAGTGCTATTATTGTATTATACCAATGTTATTAGATAATATTTGCTAGTTAAACAAAATGATATGAAAACATATTATGTGGAAAGTATTTTATGGATAGCTAGAGGTGATGAAGAATAATGATAGTAATTAGGCTGAATATAATTTTCATTAATGTACATTTAGCTCAATCACTTGAAGATTATATTAAAATTAGATTTGAACCTGGTAATGAAAAAAAATTACAAATGGTATTTAGTGATAAAATCATAAATCAACTACCAAATTAACAAAAACATAAAATTTGAAAGGGCACTTCTGAGGCATATATGACCAGAAAAATATAAAAAGTAGCTTGAGTATCCAACTTAATATTACAACTTCTTTCATTTAGGTTACAACTTACAAATAACAAAACCACCTAAAGAAAAATAACATGCCAACATTTCAGATATAGAGTTCCCAGACACTAATACCAAAAGAAGGCCTTATTGTGGAGAATTCACTATTGTATTCAATCTGAAAGAAGTAAATACATATAATTAGCTCCAATGTAAGCAAAATATAGATTTATGTGTAAGTAAATACCATAATTAGCTTCGAAGAGTTGAAAATATTTACAAATTTCCTCAATCCTCTTTTTTAATGAATCAAACTTAGAGGTTGATTATCCTATGCATTGTATTAAGGAACTTAATTATAGCAAGAGAAGAGAAACAACTTATGTTCATATGCATAGCTCAAGGTCTAGAAATATGCCTCTTAATATAACATGATTCAAACATGTAAAGCAATATACTTTTAGTAAAATCTACATCCACCAAGACCATAATTCAATTTCTTTGTTTCAGTTCCAGAATTTAAGAAATCCATTAATAAAATATAAACATTAAAAGATTAGCAGTATAACAAATTGAAGCCATATATATACCTTCTTTTTGCATTACTTTGCAGTGAAATTCATGTTAGCTTCTTTTGCATGATGTTTGTTACTTTAAAGCCCTACTACCCTCTGCAAAATAGTTGAATTCATTGTGACGATAATCATAACTTATCAAAAATACAATGAAATAAAAAATAAAATAAAAATAAAAAAGAAGTGGAAAGGAAAAAGAATATATAAGAAATGATGTAAGATAAGTTACCTTTTCAACCATGAACTCGAATTCTCTCTATCTTCCTTTTCAAATGAGCCTTATTGACTACCGTGAAGACATATATCTTATCTCTGGTTTCATCAACGAATTGAAAATAAGCAAGCCTCCATGACTTGTTTAGAGCCAAACTGCCGCATACAACCCAAAATCCCACTGGAAAGCCCAATCCCATGCTCATGAAGAACCATGTCATGTACCGACCATCTTCATCTTCCTCCTTATCTTGATCATTTCTATGATTTTGATCATTGGGAGTGGAGCAGTTGGTTGACAACGGAAGCCCACAAAGTCCCAGGTTTGCCTCATAAATGGATGGATCATTGAATGTGGAGAACTGGTTGGTTGTTGGAATGGGTCCTGAGAGGAGGTTATGCGACAAGTTCAAATGGTTCAATGAGGTTATCGAAGGCATGCTCGGGGGAATGGGGCCTGAAAGGCGGTTGCACGAGAGGTCAAGAGTTTCTAGCCCTTGCATGGCTCCAATCTTTTGAGGTATGTTCCCAGTCAATTGGTTTCGAGACAAATTCAAGGTACCCAAGGTCGATAGATCGGTGATTCCTTTTGGGATCTCTCCCCATAAGTTATTGCATGAAAGATCTATCAAATTCACAATTGGCAATATGCTTTCGAATTTCGTATCTTGTCCCTTCACTACTAGCTCCATGTGATCAGAGTACGAAATGAACGGCTCATTAAGTTGTGTGCCTAAAAAGATCACATAAGTTAAAGCAGTCAAATTGCTTAAGCATTGTGGGATGGATCCTGATAAATTGTTAAGTGCAAGATCCAAAATGTGGAGCTCAGAAAGCGAGCACAATTGCTTAGGAATATCTCCTGTCAACATGTTGCCTCTTAGACGCAGCTGCCCCAATGATGACATTCTTTCTCCTATCCATTTGGGTATCTCACCTGAAAACCTGTTGTTTCCAAGATCAAGGGAGTAGAGCCACGTGCAGTTCTGCAAACTTGAAGAGAGTTCCCCAGTAAGATTGTTGTCGTTCAATTTCAGTAAGTCAACATTTGATATTGAACACACCCAACTGGGGATTGCACCAGAGAGTTTGTTCTTGGACAAATCTATGGTGTCAAGTTGGTGCAAATCATTCCAATTCTTTGGAATTTTTCCACACAAATGATTGTTCGAGAGATCTATAAGCTTTAGACCCTTCAGTTTACTCATTGATAAGGGGATACTGCCATTTAACAAGTTACCAGAAAGATCAAGGACTTGCAATCTTGATGAATCCCCAATGTTCAAGGGAATTGGACCTGAAAATAAATTGTTTCCCAAAACGAGCCATGTCACATTAAAACTACATGGGAGTCGGCCCCCCAAGCGGTTGAAACTCAAATCCACAAACAGTGCTGCTTGGCTAAAGGATAATGAGTCGGGAAGCTTTCCATACAATTGGTTTCTAGAAAGATCTAACCATTTAATATCTAGGTTCCAAAGCCATTTTGGTATTGTATCTGAAATCCCCACATTTTTTAGAACTATCTTCTCAAGTCTCTTTGGAGTTCTAAGCCAATCAGGGAACTTGGGAGATACATGGCAGTTGGAAATATCGATATACTTGAGACTGAAGGGAGGAATCCATTCTGGTGTCACATGAAAACGGAAAGACTGCTTTTGGGGAGATAAGTGTAAAGAGAAATATTCCAGTTTTGTAAGATTAATGAAATGAATTTCGGATAATACTCCTTCCCAAGAATTCCCATCAAGAGACAACTCTGTTAGCTCTCTTAATTGTCCCATACTTTCAGGAATAGTCCCATTCATTAGGTTGAATGACAAGTCAAGTCTATTCATGCGGGAAAAGTTTCCAATCCATGTTGGAATTGGACCTGAAATGGAGTTTTCACTCATATTAAGACACTCTAACTTGGTAAGGTGTTGAATTGAATTGGGCAAGGGACCATTAAAACTACTGTAGCTCAAGTCCAAATATCTTAAATTGTCGAAGTTTCCTAATGAATCTGGCAACTGTCCACTGAGCCAATAGTTGTAACCCAAGTATAACTCTTCCAAGGAATTATTACAGCAGATTGATAAACCATTCACCAATTCAATTCCTTCACTTCCAATATCATTGCTTGAGAGATCTAAGGTCACCAAGTTTGGAAGGCTTTGCAAGTTCACATGGGGAATAGAACCTCCAATTGTTGCATCATTTAAATAAAGATCTCTAAGGGTAGTGATGTTAAACAACCAACCAGGTAAAGTAGTATTGAAATCGTTGTAGGAGAGATCAAGGACCAAAAGAGAAGTTAAATTAACAAACGGATTGAGGTCAGAGTAGTGAGGGAAGTCATTGAGTTCACACTCGGACAAATGTAATTCTAACAAAGATGGAAGCATGTTTACAGCTTGAGTCCAATTTGAGGTTACTTTAGTAAGGTCCACAGTCCCCAGATCAAGGTATTTCAAGAAGGGAAGACTAGAAAGCCAATTTAAATTAGAAACTCTCATTTGATATCCTCCTCCATTCAGATCAAGATAACGTAAATGTGACAAATTTCCAAGATGAGGAGGAATCATTCCACCAAATTCTGCATTAGAGAGATTAAGGTATCTCAACCTTTCAAATGAGCCCAAGAAATTTGGAATTGGGATTCCTTGAAAATAGTTAAAACTTAGGTCCAAGTAATTTAAATGTTTCAAGTGAAGTAAGGAATCACTTATCTCACCACCCAAGCCAAAATATCTGAGGTCAAGCTTGACAACATTCCCTGTTTGGTTGTTGCAATCCACACCTCTCCACTTGCAGCAATCAGCATCAACCCAGAAAGAAAGGCGACCAGAAGGATCTATGAGGCCATGTTTGAATTCAAGAAGCGCTTTCTTCTCCCCCTCAATGCAACCCCAACCCTTAATGTTGAGATCAGCATCAATGGAATTGACATTAGTGGTAGCTTCAACTATGAGAAGCTCGAAAAACAGAGAAGGGAGAAAAGCTTTAAGAAGCAGAAGGGTGGTTTTCTTGCTTGCCATTGATGAAGGTAAAGTTACTAAGTTATTAAAGGATGTTGAAGCCTATATATAATAATATTGGAGTCTTTGGATTCATTTATTCTCAACTATTTTAAGTCCTCTTGCTAGCCATGAATATGGAATAAATGAGGGTATTTTAGCAAACGTATGAACCACTAAGCATGTATCAAGTTCAATCAAAGTGAACCACACGCATTGCTCTTCGATTCATAACTAAATTTTTTCAAGATATTAACTACCAAACTTGTTGGAACCTTGAAGCCGTGGTCCAAATAAAAAGAAATACACACACACATATATATATAATTTTTTTTTTATTTTCTTTTAAAAATAAAAATAAAACTTCGTTGTTTTTATGCCTAACTTCACTCGCAATAGACTAGAGACTTTCTTTAAGTCTAAAGTCAAGATGTCAGCCGTAAACGATGACAAATGAATAAATAACAGTTTAACGTACGATGTATATATTTTCTCTAAGAGGTATTTTTTTGGATTCCTACAAGAATTTTCTCAAATAGAACTATTTACTTCAATTAACTAGAGAAAGACCTGAATAATGAAACTTCCTACTCTATGTTAACTGTTATGGCCTATAAAGAAAAATTATATACATTCAAGTTAGAAAACTACAAGAATTTTCTCAAATAGACGTGTAATCCCACGTGGAGAACTACTCTTTGATTGTTTTGAGACTTGAAGTTAGAAAACAACAATCCCTATACTCAATTAAATATAGATTGCTTCAAGGCTTAAGTCAGAAAAGGCTAGTAAATAAAATACTGGAAACTTCATGATAAATTGCATCGAGACTTTGAGTTAAAAAAAAAAACAAACAAACAACCCACATACTCAATTAATATAGATTACTTTAAGACTTGAAGTCAAAAGAAAGAAAATGAAAAAGCAAGCAATCACTGAGCTTATTGTATATAGTAGTGGAAACTTCATTATGAATTGCATCAAGACTTTAGACCAAAAAAAAAGCCAAGCAACCCACATACTCAATTAATACAGATTACTTTAAAACTTGTAGTCAAAAAAAGCAAACAATCACTAAGCTTATAATATATAGTAGTGGAAACTTCATTATGAGTTGCATCAAGACTTTAGACCAAAAAAATCCACATCCTCAATTAATATAGATTATATAAGACTTGAAGTGAATATAGCAAATAACAATATAATAATAATAATAATAATAATAATAATAATAATAATAATAATAATAAATAGAATAAAACAATAAAACGTCTCTCTAAACCCTAGCCTTCATTTTTCTCAACTTTTTCTTTATTAGCCTTTTTTCTTTAAGTAAGGAAGGGTGATTTTTTGGTCATTCTGTTAAATTATTTTATAAAATCAAGAGTTTTTATTAATCCAAAAACAATTGATCAATAATTAAATGACCCAATAAATGCATTACAAAATAATAATTTTATTGAAACAATGAAGCATATTAATTCGTACTGGGTAGAAAACATACCTAATATAAATCTGGAATTGTTGGCTGTTCATTTGTCTCCCAAATTTGCAAGGGATGAGATCAAAGAAAAGTTAGGATTGAAGATAGTTATTTCCTTCTCCCCAAAGCATGTTCTACCAAATCCTTGTGAAATTCTAGAGCTCTATTTACTTATATATATAGAGCACAAGGGAACAATTGAACTTTGGTCCAATGAGCTTACCAAAGTAAGGGAAAAGATAGAATCATGGGCCCATAGCTAGTTAATATTAAACCATCCCATAAATGGTCCATAATTATCATGCACAATTACACAATTAAAATTTTAATGTTATTATGTTTAGTTCATAATTAATAAATTAATCTAACACTCTCCCACTTGGACGACATAATCATAACTCAAATGCTTCTCAATAGATTTACATAGCCATAACCAATCATATACAATTAACACATTGAGAGGATGCATAAATCATACATAATCAGGCGTTACTAATCAAAATCATAACTCAAATACTTCAACAAGAGACTTACATAGCCATAACCAATCACATACAATTAACACACCGAGAGGATGTATAAAACATACATATTTAGGCGCTACTAATCAATAAGCATTACAATGATAAGAGTATTGATTCAATAGAAAGAAAAACATAATTCTATCATTCATTTGGTCAAAATGACACAAAATCATAAGATAATGACAAACGTCAGAATGTGCATGTAATAATGAAAATGCATGAGCTTTCCTTACAAAATACATGAAAAGGCAAAACTCCCACTAAAACAAAGAGTCTAGGCTCCTAACAATCCCATGCGGGTGACGTGTTCTTGAAACACACAAATAGGTAATCTTTGGTTAGTGAGTCTGCCAACATGCTAGTCGTAGGAGTGTGCTCAACTAAAATGAGGGACTCTGTAACTTTCTCTTAAAAAAAAATAACTTCACATCAATGTGCTTGGAGCGAGAAGTTCTCCTAGTGTTCCTAGAGAAAGATACAGATGCAGAATTACCTTAGAACAATTTCAATGGTCTAGAAATGGAGTGAACAACCTCCAAAGCTGAAATGAAGTTTTGCAACCATATTGCATGACAAGTAGCTTCATAACACTGCCACATACTTTACCTCCATAGTAGAAGAAGCTGTAAGTGTCTGCTTGACACTTTTCCACGAAATAAATCCTTCAGCCATCATAAAAATATAACCAAAAGTGGACTTTTTATCATCCACGTAGCCTCCATAATTAGAATTACTAAAACCAACCACCTTAAGAGTGTCGGTACATCGATATGTTAACATGAGATCCTTGGTACCCTGAAGATATCTCAAAACTTTCTTAGCCACTTTCTAGTGGCTTTGATCAGGATCACTTAAGTACCTACCCAACATGCCGGCAATAAAAGCAATATCAGGGCGTGTGCATACTCGAGCATACAGCAAGCTACCCACAATTGAAGAATAAGGGACTGCTTTCATCTAATCTCTCTCAATATCATTTGGAAGACATTGCCCTTTGGAAAATCTGTCACGCTTTACAATTAGCGTCTTACCAGAAGAACATGATTGCATATTGAACTTTTTCAGAATGCGTTCAATATACGTCTGTTGAGACAATCTTAGAACGCCACTAGGCCTATCGCAGAGTATCTGTATGCCCAAGACATAAGATGCTTCCATAAGATCATTCATATCAAAATGGCTAAACAATAACTGCTTTGTCTCAACCAACATGTCAATATCATCGGCTGTGAGCAAAATATCATCAACATATAAAACCAAGAATATGTATTTGCTCTCACTGACCTTCATATATATGCATTGATTGATGATATTCTCCTTAAAACCATGGGCGACGACAACATCATCAAACTTGAGATACCACTTGCCTAGAAGCTTGCTTTAAACCATAAATGGATTTCTGGAGCTTACAAATCATGTTTTCCTTACCAACCTCCTCAAAGCCAGTAGGTTGAGACATGTAAACATCTGCAACTAAGTCTCATTTCAAGAAAGCTGTCCTTACATTCATTTGATGCAACTCTAAACCAAAATGAGCCACTATAGCCATAATAATGCATAGAGAGTCTTTAGTGGACAGAGGAGAGAAGGTTTACTTAAAATCAATACCTTCTCGTTGATTGTAACCTTTAGCCACTACTCTTGCTTTATATCTCTCTACTTGTCCCTTGGCATCGCATAAGTCTTGAACACCCATTTGTAGCCAATGGGTCTACAACCATTTGGAAAATATACCAAGCTCCACACTTTATTCTGTGATATGGAAGTCATATCATCTTTCATTGCATCGATCCAAAAGTTGGATTGAGGACTAGAATTGGCTTCTTCATAGGTAGTCGGATCTGATACATAACCCATATCATACTCATGCTCCAATAAGTATACAACGTAGTCATCTTAAATTGTTGGCCTAAGCGCCCTCTCTGACCTCCTCAAGGGTATATCCATGACTACATCTGGGGCTACTAGGCATACATCAAGGGCTACTGGATCTACATCCTCAATTGGATCATCATCGGTGGTGACTACTGGATGCTAGTCAACAACAGGGCTAGAGATAGGAGCGGAAACAATAGTCACAAGAATAAAAACTGGTTGTTCTTTGAATACAATTTCTCTTGGCCCTTAGCTTGTACCAGTATCATCCTCAAAATAGATGGTTCAATTTGACTCAATCACTTTTGTGGTGTGTGACGGACAATAAAACCTGGAACCTCTTGATCCCACACAATAACCACTGAAGTACCCACTGATGGTTTTTAGATCAAGTTTCTTAAATTGTAGGATGTAAGGTCTCACTTCCACCTTGCAGCCCTAAACATGGAAATGACAAAGACTAGGCTTCTTCTATGACCATAGCTCATATGGAGTCTTAGGAACATACTTACTAGGCACTTAGTTCAAAATATAAGCTGCAGTTTTCAAAGCTTCACCCCCACAAGAACTCAGGTAATGAGGAATTAATAAGAATACATCACGCCATATCAAGAAGTGTGTGATTCCTCATCTCCGTAATCCCATTCAGTTGAGGAGTACCAAGCATTGTATACTGAGCATCAATGCCATATTCCTGAAGGTAATTCGCAAATGGTCTAAGGTTGTGTCCCGTCTCTTCATATTTACCATAATACTCACCACCTCTATCAGAATGAACCACTTTGATCTTCTACCCTTATTGGAGCTCAACTTTTGTTTTGAAAGCTTCCAAAGAGTCAAACTTCTCATGAATGAGCTTGAAAAAACCATAACGGGAATAATCATCAATGAATGTGATGAAATATTTGTAGCCACCCATAGTAGGAGTGAATGGCCCATAAATATATGTATGAATAACCCTAAGCAACTCAGTGCATCTATTAGTCTTGGCATTCCTAACCTTGGCGATCAATTTACTCTTGATGCAATCTACACAAGTATCAAAATCTAAGAAATCAAGATCCAGAAGAATCTCATCCTTAATTAATCTCTCAATTCTTTGTCTGGAAATATGACCCAGACGCTTGTGCCAAAGAGTATAAGACTTTTCATTCAATCTCAAACGTTTCGTGCTACTAACAGTATTAACATAAAGGGTAGCAGAAACATAAGGCAAAATAGACAACTCTAATCTATAAAGATTCCCACAAAGTACTTTAGTGTCAATCAATAGTGAATCTCGGTACAATTTAACTTTTCTAGTTCCAAAAAGAAAACTATATTAAAGTCTATCAAAAATAGGTATTGATATCAAATTTCTCATGATTGAGGGTATGTACGCCACATCTTGTAATTCAAAAAATTTCCAGCTACAACTCTAGCAACCCCTAGAAAATCAACTTTGACTCTTGTACGTCTCTTATGTACACGTATTGCTCCAAACTAGTTGGACTTCTTCTACTTATCACCGCTTGCATAGAATTGCAAGCATAGATGGTTGCACCCACTTACCACCAAGTATCAGATGGCACATCAATGACATTGGATTCAAACAAACATTCACCCAATGATTATCAGATAACTCATTTTTCTCATTCTTTGAAACTTTGTAATTTCTTGCTAATAGCATCCAAGAACTCTTTTGCATTCTCAATCTTGGGAATGTTTGCATGAATAGATTCCTCCATATGATTCTTCATGATCACCAAACAACAACTATTGGAATACTCTGAATCCTCATAGAACTTTTTCCTCATTTGTAGAATTCCCAATAGTGGGTTTTGGAGGAGCTTCAACTTTCAAGGCCAAGTTCAGTTTCATAATTGTCAAATTCATCATGAGAGATTTAACTCATTGCTTTTAATTAGTCTCATTAAGTTTCTTGATGACAAAGAACTGAGGAAAGCTCAAAGCTGAAGAATAAATAAGAGAGCAATGTCAAAAATACATGTAAAACAAAGACATGCAATTGCTCCATTCTTTGGCTTACCAAATGACCCACAAAAGTAGTCACCAAATGCTAGAAGTCTATAAAATACAAAAAGACTCATACACAGGTAAGAGCAATTCACCAGCCATCACAACCAAATGCGTCAATTTCCCACCGATAGAGTAGTAAAATTGTGCGGTTCATGACACTTAGTGAAATCTCTTCACCAAACTAAGCATCCTACCAAATAATCAAGTCATCGATAAGGACAACTTCACTATCCGTATGGATCTTAGCAAAATTGATGCACAAGACAGGAGAAATTACAATTAGCACCATTAATTCCAAAAATATCCGACATGCTTAAACTCACGAGAGGCAAGTTCATAAGCATTCAATCTTATTCACAATATGATGCCATAAATGATATAATAACACTAACATAAATTGCTAAAGTAATATGTGAATAAAGAAACAGTGAAAATATTGTAAAGATCCTATTGTCCGTCTCTAATTCCGATTTTTTTTGTAGTGAAGAGTCATCCTTAATGTAACTGCCGTTCACAAATTTATCTAAACATGAAATAATCTCAACATTTCCTTCCATTTACATCAAACAAGACACTTTTATTCATATTTCAATGATTATTTCACCTTTGAAATGATTATTAACCAACCAAATTACAGATTTCACATTAAAGTTTTCAATAAACACAACCAATACATTCACATTTGGCTTCATTTTACAAGGATATAAAATCAAAGTATAATTCTCATCATGTTCACGTAATGAGGAATTTCATATTACTTTAAACACAGATTGTAAGCTTAATGTAATAAATATATAACATTAATGTAACATACTTACAACATAAATGTAACAGAGTTTTCTTAATGTAACATTGGTTCCCAAATTTACCTAAACATCAAATAATCTCAAAATTTCCTTTCATTTACATCATATAAGATATTTAAATTCACATTTTAATGATAATTTTGCTTAAAAAACGATTTTTTACACAACAAAATGACACATTTCACAATCAAGTTCATTAAACACCACCACATTAAAAAAACCCTAGCTAGCAATCTTTCCACTTTGAATGCAAAAGAACCACGAAATAAGAAAACAAACTTACCAAGAAACTGATTTTTCTGATTTCTTCTTTCCAATGACAATGGTGCTATCCAACGAAAGGATTTTTAGGTTTTTCGACCCTCTTGCTCATGGCCTTCCTCACTCCACGCACACGACAACACGCTTAAATATTTTCGAAAGTTGCTTTTGTCAGATTTTGAGGTTCGTTGTGACTTCTCTCGAAGCTTTTTTCTCCCCCCACCCCACCCTTGTGTTCATGACGATGGTGAAGAGAGAATTTTTCTTTTTTTCTTTTTCCATGTGTTTTAAGAAAATATGATGTTCTGTAAAAAAAAAAAAACAAATATGATACGGCAAGGCTCTCTCTCATGTAAATACATGGGCCCATCAGTCAATTTTGTCTTATTAAAGGGAAGGTACTGTTCCCATATTTTTATTATGTTGTTGGAGAAAGTGTATCTCATGGTGATACGGGACAACTTGGGTTATATTTTTCATTCTTATTGGTGCACCTTAACATAATTTCCAAATTTAGTATCTTGGTTATTTACTTTTTTGACTTCAAGTTTGAAAGCAATCTATAATTAAGTATACATGGATTGTTGTTTTCCCACTACAAGTCTTTAAGTAATCTACAATTAAGTTTTGATGTATATATACATATATATTTTTGACTTCAAGTTTGAAAGCAATCTATAATTAAGTATACATGGATTGTTGTTTTTCCCACTACAAGTCTTTAAGTAATCTACAGTTAAGTTTTGATGTATATATATATATATATATATATATATATATCTA
>JAREIK010016173.1:5000-30788 GCA_029783825.1 Sapria himalayana | reverse complement strand
ATCCCCCGCTGTTGCCGCCACAGCATCCCCCACTATTGCTGCCACAACACTGCTACCGCTTCCGCTGCCATCGCTGCCGCCGATGTAGCTGTTACTACTGCATGTAAATTTCATCAAGATGCAGATGAAGATGGAAATACATATAACAATATGAATTAATACACAAGGACATGGAACATGAAAATTCTTAATCACAAAATTGTGGGTTCGTATATCATTAGTAACTATTGAAGTGAATCACATACTCATGAGTTAATGTGCTACAACTACTATCACAAGTTAGTTCAGATGGTAAGGGTGGGCAACGAGCTCCAGGCATACAATATATTCATGAGATAATAGATTTGAATCTTACCTTTGAATTGAGGGAAATGTATTGGCTCATACTTACATAGGATTAGTCGAGGTGCGTACAAATTGACTCGAACATTCATGGGTCACAATAGAAACATACTAGAGCTGACTCTGCCCTACCTGATTTTGACACCAAACCCACAGTCTACTCGTCGAGATGGTACCACCATTTACACGAGGTTCTGCAATAGCAGCTGTACAATGCGCTCCACATGAGACAGATTTTACAAACTCTACCTCTAACTGCTTCACTTTTTATGGGTGCCTTATACCCTCTTCAGTGCCATCACCCAATTGACCAAATTCATTATTACCTATTCAAATATCTGAACATATAAGAGACTAAATATGTGGAAAGTTATGAATGAGTACACTTGAACATAATAAGAACAAAATAGTAAAGGGGGTATTTTGTTTTACTATTATGAGAGAGAAATGAAACAAGCATAAACTACAATTTTGTCCAATTATTTGTCCAATTAATTTTGATTTTGTAGAACTGCCCATCAATATCCTAAAATATCATATACAATCCTATGGAATAAAATGAGAAAATAGAAAACATATGTTATCATGTATACATTTCAATTCCCATAAAATAACATGTATACAAGTAGAAGCATACCACTTGCTTCAAGCTCCAAATAATTTTTTATATTAAATATTTAGGTTTTACAAAAATGAATGATTCATTATTATTTAACATTTCAAATTGATTAACATATGAAACATAACAGAGCCCAAACATCACAATTACTTCAACCTAGAGTGTTTATATAGTTGTTTTAATAATATATTTGTATAACCAAATATTTCTGTTTTAATATTTTCATGTAAATGTAGGAAAGGAAATATTAAGAGGCCGGGAATATAGCAGTAGCACAATAACCAGAGTTCCATTTTCTAGTCATGGTCGGCAAAATTTTTGAAGTTGAGCCTGACTCGTCGGATGATTCAATCCTCTCCAGTTAATTGAACCGAAAAAATTTTAATATAAAATGTTTTTATTTTATTTTTTAGGGTTACTATTTTCGTCAACTGGAACTGTTCATCCTCTCTCTCTCTCTCTGCACAATTTATCACGATTATTTCTACACTACACATATTGTAAGACTTCTGATTTGGTTTAATCTATAACGCATAAGCATTTTCTAGTGGATGTAGCTAAATGTACTGAGCAACTAGTGAACCATGTTATTTCGTGCATTTCTTTTGTGGTCTCTGTTCTATTTTGTATTCTTTCATGCTTGGATTGTGGATTGAATATAAATCATTTGTTGTTTTTGTTGTTCTTTTTTCTTCTGTATGTTAAAATCATAATAGTGGAAGCATAATTGCCCAACATAGAGTAATCACCATTAACCAGCAACATACAGCAACAATCATTGATTATTACCCAACACCATCAATGATTAGTATTAATTGGTACTATCAACAATGACAATGCCTGATTAATCACTATTATGGCCAAAAACTGGTAAGAGTTTCGGTTATAACCAGGGAGAGAATTAGAAAAAAAATAAATATATTTTTTCATAATTTATAAAAATTACTATATATATATATATATATATATATATATATAGTTGTGATAACTCACATGTCATGTGCTCTTATACAATATATAAATCTAACAAGAAAGAAAATAAATAAAAAAATATGCTTACACATTAAATTAAACCTCAAACACAACCATTTTAAGCTAGCATGTATATGTCACAAATTCTCAACTCGAAAAAGAGAAAAAACCCTTATTGTTTGAGCACATTCGTGAAATATCTAAACTTTTTTCATTGATATGCATGTATATAATTACCTTCAAATTATCCTAGATTTTCTCCTATTAAAGTACAATCAATCTAAATATATTTTATTTAGTCATTAAATATCAAATATGCATCAATATCAAATTGTCTAATTATTATAATAAAGCATTATAAACATCTAAATTAGTAAACAGAACTCTTCCAAAAAAATGTTTGATCCACTGGATCTCATAAGCAATTAATGTCATAAATACATACTCTGTATCTATATATCTGTTTATTTAACAATCTAATATATCTATGTTTATATCTATCTTTCTTTCTAACTATTTAACTATCTTTCAGTCCATTAGTCAACCTATATATTTATGTATCTATAAATATATATTTTCTTTTTTTACTATCTATCTATCTATCTATTTGTATATCATTGTTTCAATCTATCTGTCTATATCTCTATCTATTTATCTGTTTAGCTGTCAATCTATCTACATATTTATCTATATGTCTATCTCTATATCTATATATTTATCTATCTATCTGTTAATCATTCAATCTATTAATCTACAAATCAATCAATCTATCGATATATCTAATTAACAATATATGTGTCTATCTTTCTATATATCTATCTGTGTAACTATCAAATAGTCTATATGAATGTCTATATATCTATTTATCAATCAATCTTTCTTTTGATCAATCTACTAACAATCTATATGTTATTTGCCTATGTATCTATTTATCTATCTAATTATCTATCTATATCTCTATTTGTCATCTACCTATTTGCCTATCGGTCTATCTATTTATCTATCTTATGTCTATCTTTCTATTTATCAAATTGACTATCTAATTATAATTCTATCTATTTATCTTGTTATCTAACTATTTGTCTATTTGTCTATATATCTATATGTTTATATGTCTATTAGTCTATCTATCTAATTATCTATCTATATGTCTATATACTTATTTGCCTATATGCATATTTGTCTATCTATATATCTATCAATCTATTTACCTACCTATATATATATATATATATGTATATCTGTCTATCTATCTATTTATTTATTTATTTATCTGTCTATCTATATGTCAATCTATGTTCAAGTATATTAGTCTATCTGTTTATGTATCTATATATCTTTCATTGTATCTATCTATCTATAGGTCTATTTTTCTATCTATCCATTTGTCTTTCTATCAATCTATCTATTTATATATCTATCTATCTATCATTCTATCTATCTATCTATCTAACTATCTATCTATCGATCTGTCTATCTATGTATCTATCTTGCTTTCTATCTATATATCTGTGTGTCTCCCTATCTATCAATCTATCTATCTATGTGTCGATGTGTCAATGCGTCTATCTATCTATCTATCTAACTATTTATCTATCTATATATTATCTATCTATCTATCTATCAATCTTTATATATTTCTATATGTCTTTATTTCTATCTCTCTATATGTATATCTATCTATAAGACTATCTTTATATCTATCATCTATCTATCTGTCTATATGTCATTTATCTATTTATCTATCTATCTGTTTATATGTATATATTTATATCATTTTATATATCTATTATCTATCTATTTTTATACTTTTATATCTATATATCAACCTATATTTCTTTCTATCTATATGTCTATATGACTATCTAATTACAAATCTGTCTTTTTGTCTATCTATTTTTATATATATATACCTAACTATATATCTGTCTATCTATCAATCTAACTATCAGTCTCTCTAACTATATGCTTATTTGCTTAGCTACTTATTTGTCTATCTAATTAACTATCTATCTATTTGTGTGTTTGTCTATATATATATATATATATATATATATATATCTATCTATTTGTCTATCTGTATATCTATCTATTTATTTACCTATCTTTCTATCTATATGTGTATCTTTCTGCTTGTCTATCTATTTATCTGTATCTAATTCAATATATCTATATATATCTTTCTTTCTATATGTCTTTATGTTTATATGACTATTTTTGTATCAATCGATCTATTTTTTTATATATCTATTTGTCAATATGTAAATCTATCAAATATGTTTATCTATCTATATATATATATATCTAACTATCTATATATCTATGAAATTTATCTATTTGTCTATCTATATATCTTTCTATCAGTCTTTTTGTTTATCTACCTATTTATCTGTCCACCATTCTGTGAATCTGTTTATCTGTCTATTTCACTATTTGTCTATCTATATATATTCCTTTCTATCTATCAATATATTTGTTTATTTCTATGTCTCTCTATCTCTCTATATGTATATATGTCTAACTATCAATCTTTATATCTTTCTATCTATCTATATGACTATATCTTTATCAGTATGTCTATCTATCTATTGAAATCTCTATATATCTATGTCTATTTGTATAATAATCTATCTTTATATAAGTCAATCTATATATCTATCTATTTAAAATTCTATCTATATATCTTTCTATCTGTCTGTCTATCAATCAATCAATCTTTCTATATATATATCTGTCGGTCTATCTCTCTATCTGTCTATCTCTCTATTTGCCTATATGTCTATCTATCTATATGTCTATCGATCTATCTAAATATCTCTTTATCTTTCTAAGTGGCTATTTGTCTATCTCTCTACCTATCTATCTTTCTAACTATTTTTCTCTCTATCTATTTATCTGTCTATTTGTCTATTTATATCTCTATCTATCTATCTATCTTTTTAACTATCTATCTATCTATTTATCTATCTATATATCTATTTATCTATCTATATATCTATCTATCTATTTATCTATGGATATGTTATCTATATAGCTATCTATCTATCTATTATCTATCTATTATCTATCTATTAACTATCTATTATTTATATATTTGTCAATCAATTAATCTATCTATCAAACTATTTCTATATTTTTATATCTTTCTATCTATGTATCTATCTATCTATCTATAAATTTATTTGTATATTTATCAATCAATCTACATATCTAATTAACTTTCTATCTATCTATTTTTCTAACAATATAAATATGTTTTTATCTATCTGTCAATCAGTTTATTTTTTTATCTGTCTAACTATCTATCTATGTATCTAATTATCTTCCAATCTATCTATATATCTATCTATTTATCAATCTATCTGTTATATATCTATCTATCTATCTATCTGCTTATCTACCTTTCTATTTATATGTCTATCTAAATATCTATCTATAAGTTTATCTATATTTCAATCTGTCTTTTTATTTATTAATCAATCTATCTATCTATCTTTATATTTATCTATCAATCTATCTATCTTTCTAACTATGTAACTATATTTCTATCATAAATCTATAAGTCAATGTGTGTGTGTGTGTGTGTGTGTGTGTATTTATTTATATTTATATGTGTATCTATCTATCCGTATAATAGTCTATCTTCCTATCTAACCATCTATCTATCTATATATTATCTAGTTTATTTATTTATTTGTATATTTGTTTATCTATCTATCTTGATTTCTATTTGTATATATGTTTATCTATCTATATGTATAACTATCTATCTGACTATATGTCTATATTTTCATCTATCGATATATGTATTTTTCTATAAACTATGTATTTGTCTCTCTAGTGATCTATTAATTTATCATTCTATTAATATGTCTATATGTCTATCTGTTTATCTATCTATTTGTATATCTTCCTATATGTCAATATGTCTATCTATTTATCTATTTATATATCTTTTTATCTATATGTAAATCCATTTACTTGTATATCTCTCTATATCTCTATCTATCTATCTATATATCTATCTGTCAATCTATATATATTTATATATATGAAATGATTATATGTTTTTCATTCAATTTGTCTATCTATATTTCTCTCTATATGTTTATTTATCTATTTCTTTATATATCTATGTATCTATATTCCTATATGTCTAACTATCTATCAATCTATCTTTCTATCTATCTATATATCTATCTATATCTTTATATGTCTATCTATCTACTTATTTATCTGTCTATATATATGCTATATATATATATATACCTCTCTATTTATCTATCTATCTTGCTATTTGTCTATTCGTCTGCCTATTTATCTATCTATCTACCTTTATGAATGTCTATCTATATCTTTATCTCTCTATCTATCTATCTGTCAAACTATTTATCTAATTAATTTGTCTATATGTTTATCAATTTATCTATATATATTTCTATATATTTTTTTATCTATTTGTCTATTTGTATGTTTATCTTTGATCTATATTTATGTCTATCCATCTATCTCTCTACCTATCTATCTTTATAGTTATCTAACTATCAATCTATATATTTGTATATTTTTTTATTTTTTTATTTGCCTATCTATATATGTATTAATTAATCAATCTATCTATAAATCTATATATTTATCTATCTATTTATCTATTTATCTATTTATCTATTTATCTATCTGTCTCTATATATATATCGATCTATGTATCTATCTTTATGCCTATCTTTCAAACTTTCTACTTGTTTATCATCTATCAATCGAATGGTCTATTTGTCTATCTATCTATCATTCTATCTATTAGTCTAATTATTTTTGTATCTTTCTATCTGTCTAATTGTCTATCTGTCTATCTTTCTATCTTTATATCTATCTATCTATATAACTTTTTAACTATCTTTTTGATTTTCTATTTATCTATCTATCTATCTATCTAAATATCTATCTATTTATCAATTATTTATCTGTCTAATTGTTTATCTGTCTTTTATTCTATCAGTCTATCTATTTGTCTATCTATATTTTTGTCTATCTATAAGCCTATCTATCTAGTTATTTATGATTAAATCAATCTATCTATATATAAATCTATCAATCTTCTATATGTAAATCAATATATTAGTCTATCTGTCTATAAATCTATCTATCTATATATTTTTTTCTCTATCTATCTCCTTATCTATCTTTCTATCTATTTATCTATGTGTATCTTTGTCTATCTATTTATATGTCTATTTATCTATCTATCTATTTGTCTATCTTTCTATGTGTCTGTCTGTCTATTCATATATATATGTTAATCTATCAATATATGTATATATCTATTTGATTCTTTGACTATTGTCTACCTATCAATCTATCAATATATTTATCTATCTAATTATCTAACTGTCTAATTTTCTAATTATCTAACTATCTTTCTGTAAATAAGTCTTTTTACCTATTAGTCTAACCGTCTATCTTTCTTTCATTCTATTTGTATATCTATCTATGTGTCTATCTATCTATATATCTTTATATCTATCTATCTTTTTTTCTTTCTATCTATCTGCCAATTTGTCAATCTATTTATCTATCACTCTATCTTTGTGTCTATCTATCTAATTCTTATCTATCTCTCTATCGATTTATATATCTATCTATTTGTATATTAGACAATTTGACTATCTGTTTATCTGTCTATCAATCTATTTGTCTACCTATGTATTTATCAATATGTCAATCTATAAAGCTATGTATCTATCTTTCTATCTATCGATCTTTCTATTTATCTAATTTTGTAATTGTCTATTTGTGTATTTGTTTAACTATATAATTATGTTTCACTCAATTAGTCTATTAGTATATCTATTTAGCTATCTATCTATACTTTTGTCTATCTATATATTTGTCTATCTACCAATAGTTTATCTATCAATTTTTTTATCTATCTATCTATATAACTATTAGTTTATCTATCTCTCTATCATAATGTCTATCTACCTATCTGCTTATCTATCTAAATATCTATGTCTATGTGTCTATCAATCTAACTATTTATCTAACTATCTATTTTTTGTCTGTTTATCTTTTAATTTGTCTATCTTTCAATCTATTTATCTATAAATCTGTATATCTATCTATCTATATATCAATTTTTCTTTTTATCTTTCTTTCTTTTTATCTTTCTATCTACCTTTCATATATCAATGTATTGGTCTATCTATCTATTTGTGTATTAGTCTATCTATGTATCTTTTTACATAACTAACTAACTATCTATCTATCTATCTTTCTTTCTATCTACCTAACAATATGTTTATTTTTCTGTATGTCTATGTATATATCTCTCTATATGTACATCTATCTATCTATATATTTGTTTAACTTTCTATTTGTCTGTTTATTTTTTTATCTATCAATCATTTTATATATTTGTCTAATTGTCTATATGTCTATGCCTATATGTCTATCTATCTAACTATTTATCATTCAATCAATATATATATATATATATATATATATCTATCTATCTATCTATCTATATGTCAATAAATTCATAAGTCTCTATGTCTATCTTTTTATCTTATATATATATATATATATCTATCTATCTATTTGCCTATCTATCTATCTATCTATCTGTCGGTCAGTCTGTCTGTCTACCTATCTAATATATATTTGTCTATCTATCTATATGTCTATCTCTCAATCTAACTAACTTTCTAAGTGTCTATCTATCTATTAGTCTATATTTTTATCTATCTATATGTGTATATATTTATATGACTATTTTTCAATCTTTCTATCTATTAATTTATCAATCTATTATCTGTCTGTGTCTAACTATCTATTTGCTAACTATATAATTATCTATCTATCTAACTATCTATTTATCTTTCTATCTAGTTGTTTATCTATCTATTTGTCTATGTGTCTATATGTCTATCTATCTATCTATTTATCATTAAATCAATAAAACTTTTAATATATATATATATATATATATATATATATTATATATATCCATCTATCTATCTATCTATATTTCAATCAATTTATCAGTCTATTTGTCTATCAATCTTTCTATCAATCTATCTATCTATATATCTATTTATCTATTTTTTTAATGTATATTTGTCTTTCTATCTATTTATCTATCTAAGTGTCTGTCAATCTATATGTCTATATTTCTATCTATATATCTATTTATCTATTTTTTTAATGTATATTTGTCTTTCTATCTATTTATCTATCTAAGTGTCTGTCAATCTATATGTCTATATTTCTATCTATCTATATGTGTATATGTCTATTTGTTTATCTATCTAAATATCAATTTATCTTTTAGTTATCTATCTATGTGTCTAACTATCTATTTGTTTAACTATCTAATTGTTTAACTATCTAATTGTCTATCTATCTATCTATATATCTAACTATCTATCTATTTTTCTATTTATAAGTCTCTCATTCTATTTTTCTATCAATCTATCAATCAATCAATCAATCTATCTATCTATCTGTCTATCTATCTGTTTATCTAATTATCTATCTATCTATCTTTTAAATCTCTATCAATTTTTTATCTTACTTTCTATCTATCTATTTATATATCTATCTATTTATATATCTATCTATCTATCTATCTGCCTATATGTCTGTCTTTCTATAAATCTATTTGTGAATATATCTATCTATCTATGTATCTGTCTATCTGTCTGTCTGTCTATCTATCTATATGTCAATCTGTCTACCTATTAATTAATCTATAGATCTATCCATCTATATGTGTATATATCCATTTTTCTATCTGTGTATCTATCTATTTTTCTAACTACCTATCTATCTATCAGCTAATCATTTATATGACTATCAATATATCTATCTATCTATATATCGATATATCTATCTATCTATTTATTTATCCATCTATCTATCTATCTATTTATCTGTCTATGTTTTTATCTATATGTATATCTATCAATCTATCTATCAATGTAACTATCAATATATATCATTCTATTTATCTATATGACTATCTATCTATGTGGCTATCTTTTTATAATTCTATTTATCTATCTGATTGTCTATCTATCTATCTATCTATTTGTATATGTATCTATCTATCTGTCTAATAGTTCATCTATCTTTTTATCTATCTTTTTATCTATCTTTTTATCTATCTTTATGTCAATCCTTATATCTGTATATCAATTTATCTATATATCTTTCAACCTTTCTATCTGTCTATCTATCTATTTAAGTATCTATCTCTATCTCTGTCTAAAAATCTAAATATACAACTATCTAACTATCTATATATTTGTCTATCTTTCTACTTATCTATCTATCTATCTAACTATCTAACTATCTTTTAGTATATTAGTGTACCAATCTATCTTTCTATTTGTCTATTTATCTATTTATCTATCTTTCTACAAACCTATCTATCTAAATATCTACCTATTGTCAATGTGTGTATCTGGCTATCTATTCTTCTATCTTTCTTTATATCTATCTATCTATCTAACTTTATATATATTTGTATTTCTACTTATCAACTTAACTGTATATATATATATATATATATGTGTGTGTTTACTTGTCTATCTTTCTATTTATCTATTTGTCGATGTAACTATCTATCTATATATCTAGCTTTTTGACTATATATCAATAAATCTATCTATATGTCTATATGTCTTGCATTATATTTGGCTATCTGTCTATTTATCTATTTGTCTATCCATCCACATATATATCAAACTATATATGTAATTTTTCTACTTATCTACCTATTTGGTTATTTAACTATCTATAAATTTTTCTATCTATCTATAGGTCTATCTATTTTTCTATCTATCTTTTTATATACCTATATATCAATCTAATTGTCTCCATGTCCATCAATTTATATGTATATCTATATATCTAGCTATCTATCTATATATCTATCTATTTTCTATCTATTTGTCTATGTGTTTATCAATCTATCTATCTATTATTTTATCTATCTGTCGATCTATCTATATGTCTGCCTATCTTTCCATATGCCAATTTACCTATCTGTCTATAATTCTATCTATTTATATATCTATCTACCTATATATATTTTTGTCTATAAATCTATCTTAATATCTATCTATCTTTTTCTACATCTTTTTAATTGTCTATCTAGCTTTCTGTATATCAGCTTATATGTATATTGATCTATGAATATATATATTTATCTCTCCAGTTATAGATCAATTTATCTCTCAATATGTATAAATATATATCAATCTATATGTCTATAGGTTTATTTGTTTATCTATCAATATGCTTATTTTTTTATTAGTCTATCTTTCAATATCTTTATCTATCTATCTGTCCATAACATTATGTGTCTATCTATCTATCTGTCTGTCTATCTATTTGTCTGTCTATATATATATATATATATATATATATATATATCTATCTATATATATATCTCTCTATATCTATCTATAAATCAATTTGTATATCTATTTATCTGTATTAGTATTTATTTATCTATCTATCTATCTAACTATATCTCAATTTGTGTATCTATTTATTTTTCTATCTTTTTATCTCTATCTATATATTATTTATTAATGTCTCAATTTATCAATCTATCTATATGTCTATCTAACTAACTATCTACCTGTCTATCATTCTATCAATATCTATATTCATCTATCTATCTATCTATTTATCTGTCTATTTGTCTATATATCATTCTGTCTATCTATTTATTTATCTATCTATCTATGAGTCTATTTATCTATTTTTCAATCTATCTTTCTGTCTATAAATCTTTCTATGTGTCTATCTAACTATCTATTTGTCTTTCTATCTATCTATCTATCCATCTATCTAGCAATCTATCAATCTATCTATCAATCTATCTGTCTTTCTGCCTGTCTATCTATCTGTCAATCAATCAATCAATCTACCTGTCTATCTAAATATTATTTTTTAGTCTTTTTGTGCGTCTCACAATTTCAGAGGCTAACGTGCTCTTCCCAACGCCATGAGGACCAGCCAAGCCTTTTGTTGGTTCTAGTGGTAATCAAATGAGTGTAATCTTATCATTTGAAAATTATCATATGGTATTCTATTATTAAATTACTTGTAAAACTCCAAATTAAAATTTTGATGGTATTATGTTCGTAGTTATTAATAAATTTAATCCATTTACTAAAATTTGATTGGTAAAATATTTTTTTAGTTATAATAGTTCATAGTTATATATAGTCATCATAAACTATTATACACATGGATATAAATATAGTTACATATAATTATACATAGCAATATATAATTATATCTATAATTTTTAAAAGTTATATATAGTTATATGTTATTATCCTTTTATTTATAAAAGTAGTTATACATATAGTAAAAGACAATTATTAATTGTTATATATTCTTATACCTCTAATATATTTAGTTATAAATAGAGTTATATATAATTATATTTAAATATACATATAGTTATAAATATGTATGTAGTTAAAGATATAGTTATATATAACATTTTTATAGTTATACATATAGTAAAATACAATTATATATAGTTATATATTATTATACATTTAGTATATTTTTTTAGAAAAATATTTATATTGAACTACGCATATAGTTATAAATTATTATATAGTTAAAAATATAGTTATAAAAATAGTTTACATAGTTACTAATATCGTTATATATAGTTATAAAAAGTTTATATAGTTATACAAATATTTATAAATAGTTATATATATATATATAGTTAAACATATAGTTATATATGTATTGTTATAAGTTTTAATTATAATTATAGTTACATGTGTGATTGCACACATAGTTATACATTTTTTTTTTGCAACAATATCAATGAAAATTGGTTTCATTTCAAATATGAACCATCAAAATTAAATAAACAATCAAAACTAAATTGAATATTGCAAGTGTATTTATCCAATGATTACCTAGATTTAGTTCCATTCCAAAAAACATCGATATATTAAATTAGTTTGATAGATTCTTATACATCTTCATTTTTAACATGTATTTTGTGTGTTCAGAACACACTAAAGGAAAAATCACATTTAGCTTGGGACAATTCCCTAGCTAAATGGGCAATTTCCATCGCTAAACGGGATATATCGATGGATTACCGATGGATAGCTCCCCTATCTAAAGTGATTCATGCTAAAATTTAGCGATGGAAAGTGTCCCTAGCTAAAAAGTTAGCGACAAAAAAATCTCTTGCTAAAAAAGACAAATTCCCTAGCTAAATTAGTAAGCTAATTGAGATTTTCCTTCGCTAACCAAAAATAATGACGGAAGAATCCCAAGCTAATGTGCTGGTCGATTAATTTGAGCGACAAAAATAGTCCCTAGCTAAATAAATTTAGCGATGAAAACACCATTGCTACTTTTAAGATTTTTCTAGCAAAATAAGATAGGGAAAATTCCCTAGCTAAATTAGCAATGGATTTATCCCTTGCTAATTTAGCAATGGATTTATCCCAAGCTAATTTAGCAAAGAATTTTTCCCTAGCTATTTTAATTTCAAAAATAATTTCAGAATTTAATTTATTTTAAAATTGTTTAATTAAATAATATAATATTTTTATATCAAATTTAAAAAAAATTGAAACTATAAATAATTTATAATAACTAAAAATTAAAATCATTTAATATTGTATTCAACAATGTATAAATAACAAAATTTTAATTAGTCTTATTCAATAATGTATCTACCGACAGTGCATAAAGTATAATATATCTATCCATTGACGTTGCTTTCTCTCCCTCTACTCCTCCGATCATTATTTTTCTACTATGACTAAGCTGCACGAGTAAACGGCACGTAATGTCTAGTAAAAAATCTCATCACTTATAAAAACTTTGTATGAGGAATAATGTGATATCATATCTGTAAGAAATTTAAACTACTCAGTCAAATTAGAAAAAAATTATGTTTTGACACAATATAATTCTGTAGTATATATGTAAATATATACTAGCATTTCACTCATACATATATTACTACTGTATATATACATAAAATAGTAGTATTATGTGTACTTATAAATTGAGTACAAATATACTCAATATATATGTATAGAAAATACTTAAGTATTATATGTATGTATATACTGACTTAATTCGTACGTATATACTATCTTTATTCATTTATATACCTTATTTGGTGTTGTTGCTTCTGCTCTCACGCCACTCATGCCACTACTGCTGTTATTGTTGTGGCTGCCAATACTCACTGCTACTCTCACCACCGCCACCATCATGCTGCTATAGCTCACGCTGCTGGGCACTGTAGTGGCTGCCGCAACTACCTCCGATGTTGGTGCTGCCATTGTCACCCTGCCACCACTACTACCACCATCGTCATTGCTGCCATTACCGTTCCTCTACCGCTACTACCGCGCTCTTCCGGTGTGGCTGCTTATGCAAGCACTACCACGGCCTCCGAAGATGCCACTCCCGCCACTACCACTCTCGCCGTTGCTGCCACTGTTGCTCCATTTGCTACTGCCACCCGGTGTGGCCCTGCCGTTACCGCCGCTGCCTCCGATGCAGCACTCCCACCACTGCTGCTCCCTGTCGCTACTGCCACCGTTGTGGTCCCCACCATACCACCGGTGCAGCACTCGCCGTCTCCACCTACCGGGCCGCCTCTGCTGCTGCTGCCGCTTCCCGCTACCGACGTTGCCACGCTGCCACCACTATCACAGCCACTAGTACCGATAATAGGTTTTTACATCCCTATAATAGGCTAAACACTACCCACAAAATTTGGAGACACAAACATTTTTACAAGTATATAAAAATAATTATTTTAGACATGAACAAACACAAATTAAAGTAGATTGTCATACATCTTAACTAAAATTTAATTAAATAATTTAATATTTTTAAATTAAATTTAATAAAAATAGAAGCTATAAATGAAAATTTTAAATTAAACAAAAAAATTCATTTAATACCTTAATTTTAATACAATATTTTAAATAACTAAAACAAAAATATAACAAAAATTATATTACATCTTATTAATCAATGTATCTATCGATTGTTCATAAAGTATAATATATCAATGCATTGACATTGCTTTCTATCCCTCTGCTCGTCTGATCAACAGCTTTCCACTACGAAAATGCTATACGAGTCACGGTGCATCATGTTTGTTTAAATATGTCTTCACTTATACAAGCTTCATATTGGAAACAATATTGTACCATATCTGTAAGAAATTTAAACCATCAAATCAAATCAAAATAAAAAAAACTATGTTTTGATAAATTTATATTACTGTAGTAAATATGTACAAATATACTAACATTTCACTCGTACATATATTACTACAGTATAAGTACGTATAAACTACAGTATTATGCGTACATATATATTGAGTACATATATATACTCAGTATATATCTACTTAAAATACTGTAGTATTATATGTATGTATATACTAACTATATACATACGTATATACCGCATTTGTTGCCATTGCTACTGCAAAGAGAGAGAGAGAGATGTGGGGGAGAGAGAGAAAAATGGAGGAGAGAGAGAGAGAGATAGGGGAGAGAAAAAAAAGGGAGGAGAGAGAGAGAGAGAGAGCAAAAAATGCCTTAAGATATCCACCTCTAACATATTCCATATAGATTGCAGAGTGAAATGAGCGCCTAATGGGGTTTCCATCAGCAGAAAAAATCCATTTAGAAGATATTTGGTGCACATAGAATTCAACAAAGCAAGAGTGCTTCAAGATACCCAGAATGCACACTTCTTCTATAGAACTACACTTAAATAATCTACCATCATTACTGTATGCACCACAAACCTCCTGATTGCGCACCTAGAACATGCAGTTTCATGAAGTAACATTACAAGCACTACCAATAGAGTCTAGTTGACCCACAAAGAACAAGAGACCCAAGAACATGAAAGACCAATTGACCCTCCTATTTCTGCTTGCTATTTGTGTGTTTTCTACTAATATTCTATTTTCAGCATTTAGATGAGAAAATGCCTTAGAGGCGTTACTGTTTTCTTCCTTGTTATCTATAATTTTATTCGTTATTCTTTGTTTTTTTCAACTATCTCCCCCTTATTCTTATTGCTGTATACCACCACTGCCCACTCTAGACCTTGCTCTTTTCCTCCCCTCTATCCCTCATTAAACTGTGTATGCTTTGCCCATATTTTTCTCCTATTTTTTATTGTTATCCAGCAAGGTGTTATTCTCCTTCTCTCCTTCACTACCCACCTTCATTTCCTCCTTATAAGAGTGTATATTCTGACATATCATTAGTTCTTTGTTTATATCTTTTTTAACCCATGTAGTTTTACCCTTGTCTCTATCATAATATTATTCTAATGTATCATTTCTACCCATCCCATTCATACATTCCTCCTGCCCATGGCTGATTCTATTACATTTTAAATAATATTTGGAAATATGTTCAGGCACAATTAACTACCAGGACCCCTGTTCATTATCGATGCCTATCCATAGTTTCTGTGGAGGCCGTGAGAAGAGATTAAACTCCATGCAAATCCTTGGATTATTTGGTTTAGTCATTGAGGTAGTGGCCTCATCAATAATTATTGGTTTACCCATACATTTTGCCAAGATGAAGAGAATTGCTTACTGTATAGATGGAGAAGTAAATTAGGAAAAATAAACCATACCAGGGATATCAGACCTTCTCTTTCAGGTTGAAATCCATCATCCATTTTAGAATTCTCATTGAAAGTCCTTAATTATGAATTGAGGCCTCATCCATAGCCTTTGAAAATCTCCCTCTTAGAGGCATTGAAGAACCGTATGCTTAGCATCATAATCCACAATTTTTATAGAACCCTTAAGCTTCAAGGTTTCTATAAACTCATGAAATTCCTTCGCAAGAGGTTTTCCATATAAAAATTTTTTTATTAGGTGTAATTGAAAGGCTCGACAAGTTTATCGAGATCTACCGAGGCAATGTATATCGGTGCCACGGCCATTTTTATTTCCAAACCTCAAGTGCAATATAGGGAGTTCCTTACATAAACTCACAAAAGACTTCTTATTGAATAAGAAGTCATTTTGACCCATTTTGGCTAAGTATTAGCCTTATTCTTTCACAACTTGAAGCTTTCTATCTCTAAAAATCTAACTTTCTCTCTCTAGTTCTTAGAGCTGGTGGGTTTTCAATCTTCTCAATCTTTTTATTCTTCTTATTCTTTTTATTCATCTTATTCTTATTATTCTTATTATTAATTATGACTAATGCTGGCATAAGAATTTGTCTCTATGAAGGAAATGCATTTTATCCCCATTTCTTAAATTGGAAAATGAGATTTTATTTCTTTTATTTCTGAGTGTAAAATTAGGTTGATGACTTTTAGAGCTAAATCCATCGCTAGAGAAGTTCTATCACTAAATTAATCACTATATTCCAGATTTAATTATCTATGGAAGTTTCGTCGCTAAATTCGTCGCTATATTCCAGATTTAATTATCTAGGGAATTTCTGTCGCTAAAATCCATCACTATATACAGTATGTAATTGGCTAGGGATGTTCTGTCCCTAAAATCCGTCACTATATTCAGTATGTAATTAACTAGAGAAAATCTATCGCTACATTCGTCACTAAATTACGGATTTTATTAGTTAGGTAAATTCCATTGCTAAATTCAGTCGCTAAATCATGGATTTTTATAGCTAGGGAAAATTTGTCACTAAATCTGTCGCTAATTTTAGGCTTTTATTAACCAAGGATATTCCATTGCTAAATCCGTCGCTAAATTCCCCGCTTTCTTGAGCAAAATTTACAAAAATTTTCCATCGCTAATCCATCGCAAAAATCCCTGCTTTTCTTGAGAGGAATTTACGAAAATTTCCTGTCGCTAATCCATCGCTAAATGCATAGCTAAATACCCTGCTTTTATTGAGCGGAATTTATGAAAAATTTTCCGTCGCTAATCCGTTGCTATTTTTTTCAAAGAAAAATTATAAATCTCTTCCTATTCCTTAGCTAATCCCTCTCAATTTAGCTAGGGATTGATCCCTAGCTAAAAATTCCTAGCTAAATCGATATTTTCTCATAGTGTGAAGATAATGGACAATAATGGCGGATGATGATGGCGGAGAATGACAAAGGATGGCGAATTTGCCCTACACCATTACTACAATCGAATGAGAGACCAAATGATATGAGAGAAGTATAAGCTTAAATATACACTCTATCACACTTCTTTGCCTCTTCAAAGCCTCTAACCATGATATCCTTCTCAGTCTGCCCAAACCCAGGCCAATTATAAACATATGTGCCCCTACAAATAATGATGCAATATCAGTTCAATTGCTTTTAAACATAAAAACCTTAACAGTCGATAATGATACATAAATGCTACATTCAAAATATCAGGTTAAATAAACAATGAAAGACGAAGAGCTAATAAAATAATGCATTTGTAATGAATAATCATCAGAACAATTTGATTCCCATTTGCACTCGCAGCAAGGGTCATACGAGCAAAGGCTATTACGATAGCACTGATTTATCTCTGTCATCCTCGTAGTTCAATAAAATTAGCATGATGCATTTTTTTCCGGTCCTTAAAGATTAGATAATTTTTATGGGTATTCCATGACTATGAAAATGTGTCGATGCCATGCAGTGTTCATGTTTCCCAAACCCTAGCCATATGTTTCTATGGACATTCGGACTTATGTTTGCGCATGCTAAACAAAATCACTTACGTTTATTATGTTTATTAAGTTTTATTAGGTTTTAAAATTCCATTAATATTTTAATTTTAAATTATCAAAGCATTTAATATACAATAAATATATATAAAACATAAAGACATATTTTTTTACTTAATAAATTATTTTCAACAAGTTAATATGAGTGTAGCAAGACACGCATGAAAACCAAACACCTATTAATTTTTAATTATCAAATTAATTAAACACTAAATTTATAAATAATTTCAAAAAATAGATGTTTGGCTTTTCAAATGGAAAAACAAATTAAATGGATACAAAATTTGTAAACTTAATATAGCAAGGCAGATACTGAAAAGATTATTGGTCTTCAAGCCACTTTCCTAAAAATCTATAGATACTCTTCTCTTGTGTTAAAAACTATATAAATATATATATTTTAAGTTTATAAATTTTTAAGTATTCATATTAATTTTTATGAAGATAATATGAATTTATTTTAAAAGCATAAAATTTAATATTATTTGATATAATTTAAAATTTATAAAATTCTAAAATTACTTAGTGAGATGAATATTAAGAAAAATTTATATTTATTAAATTTAATAACAACGAAATATTAAAAGCTATTAGTATAAATTTAACTCAATTATTTAGTTCTTATAAATTTCAATAGGGGCAAACATCTCTGTATTTATCTTTAAATATCAATTTATTTTGATTTAAATATTATAAAAAATTAGAAATTTTTTTATAATTCAAAACTTTCCAATTTTTTAGTAATTCTTTTTAAAAAAATTTCATTTAGCCAGAAAACTATTTTTATACTTAAAATAATATTAATATTTACTAGTTTTTTCATTAATTATGATATTTTTATAATATATTATATTTTATTATACAATGAATTATTTAATCTTTTTATTAGTAGAAATTTTAATGTTTATTAATTTATTCTTTAAAATATCTTTAAAAATTTTTAAAATTATAGAATTAATCATTTAATGTTATTGTAGTCTTTATTAATAGTTATTATAGTCTTTATTAATAGTTATTGTAGTCTTTATTAAAATTAATTTTTATTGTATTAATATATTATTTATATTATTTATTTATAATAATCTATTTTTATAATTATACGAGGAGAATATGTCTTTCAAGAATCACTCATTTATAGACCATGACATAAGTACAATTAATATACAAAATTAAATAAAATATTTAAAAAAATAATATATAAAAAAAATTAAATCATTAAAGATTAGTGATGAAAATTATTTATAGCTCAAATAGCTATAGAAATTCCTTATCTAACTAGATATATTTTGTGAAAAAATATTTAAGAAATAATCGCTTACAATAAAATATAAAATAGTAAAAAAACATTCCATATAATAATTTAGCGATGAATTTTGTGTCGATCTAATTAGCTAGAGAAATTCCGTCACTAAATCCGTCACTAAATCCGTCGTTAAATCCATCACTATATCAGTCGCTAAATCCATAGCTAAATTCTACGCTTTTATTTGCGAGAAATTTATGAAAATACATTAGCGACGGAAATTTTTTAACCAAATATTTCCATTGCTAATCCATAACTAAATACATTGCTAAATTCTCCACTTTTCTTTGCGTGAAAATCTTGAAAAATATTAGCAATTGAATATTCTCAATCAAATATTTCCATCTCTAATCCATCACTAATCCGTCATAAAATTTTATTTTAATCTAAAATCAAAAATCACTTGTTATTCCCTAGCTTATGCCTCGCAAATTAGCTAGAGATGTTATATCAAGCTAAATTTTCCTATGTAAATCAATATTTTCTTGAGTGTTATCTATCTATCTATTAATCTGACTATTTCTCTATCAGTCTATCTTTCTATATCCTTTTCTATTTATTTATCTTTCTCTATGTGTATATCTCTCTATCTATCGGTCTGTCTGTCTATTTTTCTATTTATTTATCAGTCAATTTTTATATATATCTATCAATCTATCTATATGCATATTTTTCTATCAATCTACATTTCTATTAGCATATGTGTGTATGTGTTATCGGTCTATCTTTCTATATCTTTATATGTCTATGTGTATATGGCTATCTATTTATCTCTCTATCTCTCTTTTTTTATATGTCTATCTATTTAACAATCTATCTATTTATCTATCAATCTATCTATATATCTGATGTCTGATATTCTATCTATCTGACAATCTTTCTATCCATCCATCTATTTGTTGTCTATTTGTTCTCTATCTATCTATCTATATATATATATATCTATGAATCTTTCTATTCATATATATTTCTATGTCTATCTATCTAATTATCTAACTATCTAACTATCTAACTATATATCTAGCTATTTATCAAACTATCAAACTATCAAACTATTAATTAAACTATTTGTCTATTTGAATATCTATCTATCTCTTTATCTATTTATACATTGGTCTCTATCTATCTATCTATATGTATATCTATCTATCTATCTGTCTATCTATCTATCTATATATATGTCTCTTTGTCTATCTGTCTAGTAGTGTTTCTGTCTATCTATCTATCTATCAATCAATGTGCCTAGGTATCTAAATGTTTATGAGTTATATTATCATTCTATCTATATAACTATGTATCTGTCTATTTGTCTATCTATCTATCTGTCTATCAGATCATCTATCAATCTTCCTATCTATTTATTAGTCTATCTAGTTTATCTATTTGTCTATCTATCTATCTATCTGACTATATACATAGCTTCCTCTCTTCCTATTTGTCTACCTATCTTTGAATCTATCTATCTATATATCTATCAATATATTTGTCTATCTATCTATTTATTCATCTGTGCATTTATATATCTATCTTTCTATCTTTTACTCTAACTACCAATATACATTTCTAATTATATCAATATGTCTATCTATCTATCTTTTTGCATATCTATTTATCTATCTATCTATTTATTTATCTATTTATCTATATGTATATCTGTATATATATCTATCTGGTGATGTGTCAATGTGTCTATATATCTTTAAAACTCCCATTTTGTCTATATACCTATCATTCTATCTATTATTCAGTCTATTTGTCTATCATTCTATCTATCTATCTACCTGTCTATCTGTCTATCTATATATCTATTAATAAATTAATCTGTCTATCTTTTTATCTATCTATCTATCTATCTGTTTATCTATCTATCATATATATATCTATGTGTCTATCTATCTATATATGTGTCTATCTATCTTTATAGCTATATATCTATTAATATATCTATATATCTATATATCTATCTATCGATCATTCAATTTTACTAATAATCAATCTATCTGATTTATCTATCTAACTATCTATCTATCTTTTTATCTATCTATCTATCTATTTGTTTATCTATCTCTATGTTTATCAATCTATATGTCTATCTATTTATCAATATATATTTCTGGCTAACTATTTATCTATCTATATGTATATCTATCTATCTATACATCTGTTTATCTTTAATATTTGTCTTTCTATCTATTTGTCTATCAATATATCTTTTTATATCTATATATGCCTATTTGTTTATCTTCCTAAGTGTATATCAATCAATCAATCTATCTGTCTATTTGTTAAACAGTCAATCTATCTATAGTCTATCTATATATCTATTTAACTTTCTCTCCATCTATCTATTATTTATGTATCTGTGTATCTATCTATAAGTAAATTTTTCTATGTATCGATTTGTCTATCTAACTATCTATTTATCATTCTATCTATCTATAAATCTATGTGTCTATCATTCTATTTATTTGTGTTTCTATCTATCTGTTCATGTGTATATTTAGCTATCAATCTATAAGTATAGTAGTTTATCTATCTATATGTCTATTTCTCTATCCATCCACTATATATATGTCTATATATCTATCTGTCTATCTCCCTTTCCATCTATATATCTTTATGTCTATCTTTCTATCTTTCTATCTATTTATCTATCTATATGTCTTTATATCTAACTATTTATATATCTATCTGTATATTTATCTATCTGTCTATCTATCTATATGTTTGTCTATCTATCTATCTATTTATCTATTTGTTTATCTTTTATTTTCAATCTGTCAATCTATCTAATTGTCTCTCTCTATCTATCTCTCTATCTATTTTTCTAACTATATATTTTTCAAACTATTTATCTATCTATATGACTATTTTTTATCTTTTTATCTATCTATATGTCTATTTCTCTAGCTTTCTAACTATCTATCTATCTAACAATCTATATGTTTATCTGTCTATATCTTTATTTATCTATATATCTATCTGTCTATCTTTCTAAATCTCTCTCTATTTATATGTCTATTTGTCTAAATGTCTATCTGTTTATTTGTCTAATTGTTTAATTATATATTTTTCTATTTATCTAAATGTGTATCTATGTAAATATCTATATGTCTAGATGTTTATCTATATAAAGTGTCTATGTGTCTATCTATATATTTTTCAATTTATCAATCTATTCTTCTATATATATATATATATATATATATATTTGTATATCTATCTAATTAAATAAATTTCTAACTATCTATCTATCGAACATTGTATCGATATAACTATACAACAATATTTCTATCTATTAGTCGATCTATCAATTAACCTATCAGTCATTCTATCTTCAATCTATGTATTAATCTATTAGTCTATCTATTTATGTTTTTATTAGTCTACCTATCAATCTATCTATCTGTCTATCTATCTATCTATTTGTCTATCTCTATGTTTATCTATCTTTATGATTATCTATTTATCTATCTATCTATTTAAATGTATGTCTAATTATCTTTCTATATATTTAACTTTCAATCTTTCTATATTTGTATCTATCTATCTATCTATCTTTCTTTTTGTATATCTTTTTATTTGTATGTCTAGCTATCCATCCATTTATCTACCATCTATATGTCTATCTATCTATCTATTTATTATTCTGTCTGTCTTTTTACCTATCTATCTATTTATCAATTTATCAATCGATCTTTTGATCTATATATCTATTTTTCTACCTACCTATTTCTCTAAATTTTTATATTTCTAACTATATATTTTTCGATCTATCTATCTATTTATTTATATATCTATCTATGTAACAATCTATTTATCTATTTCTATAACTATCTATCTATATATCAGGCTTTTTATCTGTCTAACTTTAAAGCTTTTGGCTATCTATCTATTTTCAATATATCAAACTGTCTATTTTTTGATATCTCTATTTGCTTATCTGTCTATCTACCTATCTATCTATTTATATATTTGTCTGTCTATCTATTTTTCAATCTGGTTATCTGTCTAAATTTTTATTTTTTTATATTTTATCTATCTATTTGTTTTTTGTCTAACTTTCTAACTATCTATCTAACTGTTTATCTAATAATCTATCTCTATATTTGTCTATATGTCTATAAATCTATAAGTCTATAAGTATATCTGTCTCTCTGTCTATCTATCTATTTGTCTATTTTTCTAATTGTCTATTTGTTTATCAATCTAAGTGGCTACCTATCTAAATATTTATCTATCTAAATGTATATCTTACTATCTGTATATCTATCAATCTATCTATCCATCTATTAATCTATGACTCTATTATATATGTCTATTTGTCTAATTAACTAACTTTATAATTATCTATCTGTTAATCTTTTTTTTTGTAAAACAATCTAACTATACTTCTTTATATAAGTATAATAGTCTATTTGACTTTTTGTCTTTCTATATATCTATCTATCTATTTATCGATCTATCTTTATGTCTATCTGTGTATATGTTTATCCATCTATCTACCTATCTTTCTATCTATCTGTCTATCTATTTGTCTATCTATCTATACGTCTATCTACCTCTTTATCTATATATATTTATATATGTTTATCTATCTATCTATCAATATATCTATATGTTTATCAATCTATCTCTCTATAAATATATCTATCTATTTATTTTATATCTATCTATCTTTATATGTTTCTATATTTCTATCATTCTCTCTATCTATCTGTCTATCAATTTATTTGTCTATCTATTTATCTGTCTATCTATATATCTATCTATATATGTAAATGTCTATCAATCTATCAATCTATATATATATATATATATATATCTATCTATCTATTTGTATATATTTCTATCTATCTATCTATTTATCAATCTATTTGTCTATCTATGTATCTATCTATCTATCAATCTAGCTATTTGTTTAATTGTCTATTTGTCTAACTGTCTATTAATATCTCAATCAATTTATCTGTATATCTATCTATCACTAAATCTATCGGACTATCTATTAGTCTATCAGTCTTTTTATCTTTCTGTCTATCTGTATATATATTTATGTGTCTATATGTTTATCTATTAATCTATTAATCTATTTATCTATCTATCTAAATAGTTATATATCTATCTAAATAGTTATCTATCTACCTATTTACCTACATATCTATTTGTCAATATATCCATATTTTTATCTATCTATCGTCAATCTATCATTCTGCCTATGTATTTATCTATCTATCTATCTTAATATCTATCTATATATCTATTTATCATTCTATTTATCTATTATTTTATCAGTCTAACTATTTTTTATCTATCTATCAATATATCTATCTAACTATCTAAGTATCTAAATGTTTATGTGTCGATATGTCTATCTGTCTATATGTCAATTTGTCTATTTATCTAGTTGTCTATTAGTCTATATATATATATATATCTATCAATCTATACATCTATCTATCGATGTTTCCATATATCTATATATTTATCTGTCTGTCAATATTTCTATTTGTCTAACTATCCATCTAACTTTCTATTTGATTATATGTCAATCTATCGATCAATCTATATGTGTAACTGTCTAACTATCTAACATTCATTCTATCTATATGTCTAACTATCTATTTGTCTTTGTATATATCTATCTATCAGTTAATTTGTCTATGTATCCATCTATATATCTAGCTATATATCTATCTATATGCTTATCTATCAATCTGTTGATATGTCTTTTTATATATGTAAATAATTTTTCTATCTATCTATAAGTCTATTTATCTATATGTCTATTTATC